>JALPSE010000021.1:6085-47273 GCA_030558545.1 Bipolaris gigantea
CAACAGGCACTGGATTTCTTCACTCTTCCCTCCGCTCCTTGTCGAGCTCCACCTCTCTGCTCCAGCCCGCCGTGGTGCTTGTGCCGTCCTTCCTTTGCCTCAGAGCGCCATAGTGGTTCCCTGCCCCCCCTCTCCCAGACCGTCTGCTTGCCGACGCCCGACTCGTGCTGCTGGCTCGCGATCCGTCAACCACCACGCACCCTGACATGCCATAATGCTCGACACGTCGTCACACCCGCCTCGACGACTGAGCTCTCCCCGGCGGCCTGGTTCTCTGTGAGAATGAAAACGGTTCCATCGGTAAATACCACCCTGCCTGCACCTGTCTGTCCCATGGTCGCTGTATACAAAACGCTACACGCTGCTGCATGCACTTGTTTTGTTTTGATATATCACCACGCCTCTGCTGCCCTCGCTCCCCACTGCGCTGCTGCACTCTCCTCGTCCTCGCTCTGCTTTGCTGCAGTTTGTACTTGGCTACCATGACTGATGCATTCGTGTGAATACAGCTCTGTGCCACTGCCACTGTCGTTGGTGCATCCGCCGTTGGTCTCTCGTTTGCACTGGAGAAGCCGAGCAACTCCTCCCCCAACCCCAACACCAAAGAGGCCGCGCCAGCACGCCCCTTGCCCACCACTTCCATGCCTGTTGCCATGCACACCACTGCGCCCTCTCTCGCCGGCTCGGTGCCCCTCGCGCCATCTTCACATGTCCCGCGTGCGACTCGACCCAGCCAAAATGCGCCCCCTCAGCCACGCATGCTGAGGGGGATGACGAGCGACGACGTGCCCGCCCTGCCATTGTCCGGCCGTGTGAGCAACTATGCGCCCAGCGACCTGTCCATTTCCGAGGCCGACACCTCACCATACCCCCCAAAGCGACGCCGCTCCTGGCTTAAGCGCCTCTCTTCTCTTTCCATTTCCTCGAGCAGAACCCCCAGTCCAGCGCCTCTCTCGCCCGCAGTCTCGTGTCCCCATGGTCCAATGCCCTTTGCCTACGACGGCTCAGCAGCCTCCATCTTCGGCTGCCGCTCAACCTCGCCCTCGTTGCGAAACCGGCTGGTCAAGCGCCCACCCTCAGCACGCAGAGCCGACCAACTACCCTCCCAAGGCACCGCCACTCCACGCCCTCTATTTCGCCGCCCGGCGACAAGTCACCAGCGCACCGCAGCGCTGTTTGCCAGCCACACTCACAGCCATGACGAGGCGCAGCTGCATAGCAATCCAGCCCAGCACTTGGCCACCAACAGGGACTTGCTGCATTCGGCGGATATAGACTGCCAGTTTGCGTATGCGCACTACTTCGCCGCAAAGGTGACCAAAGAGCGGACAGTGTCCAGGAAGCGAGGGTCGACGTCATTAAGAGGCAGTTACAAGCGGGTTGTTCCAGACGAGAAGCACTTGCCTACACTCGTACTTGCGAGATCGGTGGCAGCAGCCACGCCCGAACTCGACGATTCGACTAGCGACGAGGGCGACAGCGTCTTCTCCGTGAGCCGGCCAGGGACGCCGTTTAGCATAACCGCGTTTGCTACCAAAGAAAGCACGCATACCGGCAGCCGACCGTCGATAGACGACCCCGACGATGCATTGCCAACCAAGCGCTCCTCTTTCACGCACTTTCTTTCCTTCTCCAAGAAGCAGCTGGCCGCAGCCGGAGCATCAGGCACTACAATCCTGCGCCGGGCGAGCCAGCGGGCCAACTCGCCACCTCTTGTCCCCACCATGCACACCCGGTCCCATAGCACGTCGTGTGGAGAGTCGCACCGCCATGTCGTTGAGCCGGCATGGGCTGCGGCTGCTGCTAGGCGCGCCATCGCGACGTCTGCCGGAACCATCGAGGCGGGATCAGCGGGCAGCGGGCTCGAGGGCGGCGCATCATCAACGCCCTTGCCTACGCTCGCGGCTCGTCGTGCCAGTGCCGGCATGGTTCCTGTCCTTGGCTTGGCGTCAATGCCTCAGCAGCTCGAGGGTCCCTCAGCCGCACTGGGCGCCAATCAGGCGCCACCCTCCCCTACCCTAGCGCAATCGGGCGTTCGGGTCTCGCGTCACTCCATGGCCCCCTCAGAGCAAGCCTCGACATTGGTCGGCTCATCTGATAATGAACTTCGCGCCTTGGGGTTCGGCGACGACGACAACACTGACGTCCAGAGCGAGACGTGTTTTGATTCGCTGCGCACTGGCGCAACCAGAAGTACATCGAGCGGCACCCGGGGCCCTCGTATAGAGACGATTTTCGACGAGTCACCCCCCTCCAAGATCAGGGTCACTGCCCTGCGCGATCTGCTCCCACCAGGTGCTCTTGGGGATCACGCCGTTGGTAGTGTCGCCAGCCACCAGAGTATCGCTGAGGAAGAAGAAAACATCACAACACCGGTGCGGATGCGCCACGAGTGCCCTCTGCACAATTCGCCCACCTGCGCCCGGACACGAAGCGCTCCACTCTTCTCCAACACTGTCTCGGCATCGCCCCCGAGTATGCCCAAGCCGCTTTCGCTTGGGACCTTGGAGTGGGATTCAAGACCGGGCAACCACGACGACGACGACGACGACGACAGCAGTAGGTGGTCACTGGAAGAGACGGATGCTGAAGACTCGTGGGTTGATGCTCCCACAATCAATCACCGACCGACAGCAACACTGTCGCCGTTCCCCCAGAGCGCGCGTCGTGTCGCATCCGGCCCAACATCCAAGTCCACTGCGCCTCATCACCCCACCACAGAGTTTGGTGACAGAGACACCCGCAGCAGCATCTTCGACTGGTCTGAGCAACAACTCGCAGACAAGAACTCGGGCAATTGCACGCCGCCACGACCTCGGACAGTGCACGGCAAGAAGGATGCTGACCGCAGAGGCAGCCGTTCTGTTGGCCGCCGCGTACCCAGCGGGTTACACGCTCGCAGCCAGAGTGTGCCCGTGGTTCCCGATTTGACTGGCAAGCGTAACACCGTCGTGACAAACAAGTTTGGTACCTGGGGCGTTGGCAGCAAAGGTGTCACCGAAGACTGGAACGATGACTTTGACTTTACTGAGCTCAACGGCAACCCTATTGCAGAAGGCGATGCTTCCCCTCGGGTAGACAGTGGCGCATCCATGGTAGTACCAAAGAGCATACAGGAGCAACAGAACAACGTCCTGGCCAACATTGGTCTGCTTCGTGAGTGGGGCCTACTAATCGAAGAGCTCAAAGAGCACCGCGCACGCGCTCAGGCTCTTGGCATAGTGGGCGGTCCGCATGCTAGTACATGGGAGGAGGTGGACGCCATGATAGACCTTGCCGATCAGGAAGCTGGCCACCAGGATGTCGCTCCCGCCTCACCACCCTCGACACCTGGCTTCGATGACGACAGTTTTGAGGAGCCGCCCGTGAGTCCTAGCCTTGGTAGAGGAAGGGGGCAATCAGAGAGCCCAGACCAGGATATCACCAAGAGTCGGATACCATCACCGCGCTCCCGCAAGTCTATTCTTCCACCAAACGACGACATTTTTGCCCAGCAACCGTCCTCGAAACGATGCCAACCCCTATCGGACGCCGACGATGAAGTTTGCGAGGCCAAGCCGGCTACCACGCGACCCCGCAAAGACTCGGAAGCCAAAGCGCGTTCCGTGATTGAGGCGCTCCAAAAGAGGAGGAGCGTATACGAACCAATATTGGATACGCCACCCACGCCTTCTTCGAAGAAGGTTCCGTTTGACACTGCGACTCTACGACGAATTGTGCCATATGTCAGTTCACTGACGCACAAGGTAAAAGACACGATTAGGGATGCCGAAGGCTTGTACTCAAGTCCGCTCGCCAGCCCGATGCAAGAGCAGCCACAACGCGACGACATTTTCCAACCAGACGCGGATCTGATGGCTCAAATGAAACTCATGACAGTCATGTGAGCTCATGAATATGACCCTGTTATGGAGCAGGATCCATTTGGTGCTGGCCACACCTCCCAGGGCAAGAACCAAAAAAAAGTTTTTACGAAGGAATAAAAGTTTACTCTGGACTATTTCCATTTGGATGAGAGCGTTCGAGCGACGATGGAAGCCGTACAGGCTTCATCAACATTTCCCTATACTAATTTTCGATACGGTCGACTATCAAGTACAGGCCAAAGGACTGGGACTTTGAAGCGACACGGTACTTGCAATGTTAACTTGCATAATTGTAGCATATCCCCGGCCAGGATGCAGGCAGAGCACGACGAGGCATTTGTTATCAAGAGCAACCACAGAGCATGCTCAATTTTTGTTTAATCGAGAATCATGCTGCACCAAGGACCTGCAGCGTCCTTTTGGGACCATGGCGCGCATCATACTAGCCTCTGGGTGTGGAAAAGGTCTGCCGTGCAGTTCACAGCCCGTCTTCTCACCCGTCTGCATCGTGTACAAAAGCGGGTTAGGGGATTTTTTTTTTCCTTTGTTTCCTTTCTCTCGTGT
Organism: Bipolaris gigantea; assembly: GCA_030558545.1. NCBI lineage: Eukaryota > Fungi > Ascomycota > Dothideomycetes > Pleosporales > Pleosporaceae > Bipolaris > Bipolaris gigantea. Next base: position 10,516 of record JALPSE010000021.1, read on the forward strand.
TCTTGATGCTCTGGTATCCTGAACCCCATTGGACATTTGTCAAAAAATCATAGCATTGATACATGACGGCCTCGACCCATGTCTCCTGAGACGCGAATACATACACAGCATTGTAACGCTAGCCTATCAAACGGTACTCCTGTAATTATGATGTAATGTCTGCAATCAACCTGAGTCAGAGAAATGTCACGGCCCGAGGCCATGAGTGTTGTCCCTAGCAACCGCATAAAGGTCCCGATGCACAAATAGCCGTAGTGGAGCCGGTACTTGCTTTCATTTACAAGACGGGCTGTATCCGGGACGACGGCTAGCCCGCCTTGCCCCCACGCTGTGAAAATGTGCGGGCCAGGCAGTATTTCTAGACAATGTCAACCATAGCTGCCGAGCCGTTATTGGGCCCGACTGATGCACATGCGACAACCGACTCACGCGCTACTGCTCCGCTTCTCACTTCACACATGCCCCATCGAGAGGCGAGGTACGCAGGTACCGGCTGCAATGCGGCGCGGCTACATACATACTTTGAAAGTAATCATTACCACTGTGTTTGATCGTCTTTGCATGCCGCTCGCTCTCGCATCCGCCTTGCTGCACGCCCCGATGCGCATACAACCAAGCGAGATAGGCTCCCTCCGTGCACACCCCGCCCCTTGATTGGCTTCAATTCGACAAGAATCCAAGTCGGGCTATAATGACAATTCAGTCAACGACAAGACAGTCCCGACGCCGCATCTTGGTCTCATGGCCGGCGTTGGCGGCAAATACGGCACTGCCATACACTAATCTTCTGCACAGTCACTCTGGGCTGCATATTCCGGTTTTCCAACATGTAAGTAAGACGGTCTTGCTTGTAAGAAAACACGCCTCGGGACTATAGTCCGCCACCATTAACTCGCCCGCCCCATGCACAAGTGCAAGTGCGCAAGCCGTGTTCGCCTACAGTACCTTTGCATCGAATCGCCGAGCATCCTTCAGGTTCTCCTTCCAAGTACTTGCCTGGCCCAGTCAATAATTACTCATGATAACGGCAGGCTGCCCGGCTGTTACGATACGCGGTTCGCACCACAGAGTGGGGTAACATTGGGGCTAGTGGCTCCCATATATTGCCGATTGCGCAAGTTTGGTGTGGCTGTTTGAGAATGCGGCCGTAGACTAGCATCGGATGGATGAAGGCGCGGCATCCTTTGACTTGGAAAAGTCAATGACGTGGATCGCGTCTTGGAAGCGACTACTGGACCAAGAAGCGGACGGGAAATACGCGACACCTCAGGTATTATCGTGACCCCAACTCACCAAGAAAAAAAAAAGGAGCCATTGACTAAAACACGGCAGCTGGTGAGCTGCTTCGAGTACTTAGCAACATACGCCAACAATCCTTATCCAGAAACCCAACCTCCATCTTGCATTTTTTGGGCTTAGCCGCCGAATCCTTGCTGACGCCCAGAGCTTCTCTTGTTCGAGCCTATCGTTGAGCTTAATCCATCTACGAGCAATTCTCACGTCATCTGACTCGCCCCATAATGGCGCCGAAGCAATTAGTAGTAACAGTCGGCCTGAGCGCATTCTCCATTCTAGGGGCGGTCCAAGCGCAAGGAGGTACAGCTTGCGAAAAGCCAATTGCCCCACAGAACGCGGCTCCTTTGGTTGCCCCGGGATTTCGCGTCGAGGTGGTAGCAAATGGTCTGAGAGACCCTCGCAGCATTTTGTTTGATCGTCAAGGTGGACTGCTGGTGGTTGAGCAGGGCTATGGAGTCAGTAGACTATCCCTGACGGGCGATGGAGCTTGTGTTCGTGTCCAGGGTCCAGTCCAAAACGTTATTGAAAATGACTCTGTAAGTTTGGGCATCGTCCATTGCCATGACCATCGGAGTTTGACTAACAACGTCAGTTGAACCATGGCATTGCATTCTCCGAAGATGGCAATACTCTGTACGCGTCTTCTCATAGCAATGTCTTCGCCTGGGATTACGATGCTTCTCAAGGCAAGACCACGTCTGATTCAAGAGATGTTGTCCAAGGAATGGGAGACAAGGAGGGACATACTACGCGTACACTACTCATGTCCCGGAAGATCCCTGGCATGCTGCTCATCTCCCGCGGTAGTGTGGGCAACATCGATCCCCAGACCTTGGACGTGACTACTGGAGTGTCTACTATCAAAGCTTACAATGTGAATAACATGACCTCTTCGGCCTATGACCACGCCTCAACCAGTAGGCTTCTCGGCTGGGGTCTCAGGAACTCCGTCGGTATGGCTGAAGATCCCGTAACAGGCGGCATCTACTCCGTAGAAAATAGCGTTGACGACATCATGTGAAGCGGACAGCTCATCAAAGAAAACAATCCGGGCGAAGAAATGAATTTCCACGGTTCCCTTGATGAAACAGCAAGCAATGTTCAAGATGTAAATCACGGATACCCTTCTTGCTTCACAGCATGGAACACCTCGGAGATCCCTGACTTCAATAGTGAAGTTGGCCAACAATTCGCCATGGGAGACCAAAACGCAACTGTCAACGACACCTTTTGCCAAAACGACCGCCTTGCTCCCCGTCTTGCTTTCCAAGCTCATATGGCCCCCCTCGATATCAAATTCAATCCCAACGGCACTGCAGCATGGGTAACTATGCACGGATCGTGGTACGTAATCCCCCCTCTCTCCCCAACAAATCCACTACTATACTACTACTACTACCACTAACATCTCTTCCAACAGGAACCGCAAAGACCCCGTGGGCTACAAACTTAGCCTCATCCCCTTCAACGGCGCTGGCTCACCCGTTGCCCCATCCAACAGCACCACTGCAGCCATCGATGTAGCATCTAACCCAGACCTATCTGCTTGTCCTCGCTCATGCTTCCGCCCCGTTGGTCTTGCGTGGGATGCGAAGGGCAGGTTGTACATGAGTTCTGATTCTACGGGGGAGATTTTCGTTGTTACCAAGGAGGATGGGGGTGGGGTTGCGGATGTAAGTGATGTGGCTGGTCGTGCGAGTGCGACGGCATCGGCGAGTGCGGGACAGAGCCCTGTGCCAAATGCTTCGGGCGACCTGGCGGATAGATGGATTCTAGGGAGTGCCGTGTATTGGGTTGTCATGGCGGTTATTATGAGTGTTTTGACTTGAGGATGGTTATAGCGGCTTTCGGTGAGTGTAGTAGGATGGCAGCATGTTTACAAGTCACTTGACATCCCTCACTTCTTCTCAAGTATAAATTGAACTGTACGCGTTGATGCTTCGAAATGCGTTTGCGCGATTCGGAAGCGCGAGATTGTATGGACCCATGCCACTACGATTTACCGAATCACGTACTGTGTGTCATACCAAAAGCGGCAGTCGTGTATGATTTGGACGAGCATGCAGCTACTTCTTTTTGAGATGGCAGGTTGCTAAGCAGAATCGGGGGATGCCTTCCTTGAAAGCCATGTGCAGTTGCAATCATCATCACACCAAACATGCTCTTCACATCTCATTCCGTACACGAGTTTTAGCTATGGATTCGGGCACCGCATTTGCGTCTTGCTTCTCCGTATCTGGTACGAGACTACCTCCTATCTCACACTTTTGTCACTGACAAACGCGTGCGTTCCGTGTTGCGTTTGTTTGCAGCTCTTGCTCACCACAGCTCGACGCCACTTCACTGAAGACCAACGATGCATACCTATGTCGACCGTGGCTACCGGTTTCTCTCTTGATATGCATAAGATTCTCATAGATCATGCAGACTTGGAAAGTCAGCCAATGTGTTAGATCACGTAGAGAGTTTGTCATATCCGTGGTGTTCGGCCTGGACATCTCACTTGCATTATCGCCTTCACCTCTGTGGTGAAGTGAGAACCTGCCCTCGGTAACGGCTAGCTCGAATGCCTTCTGTCCCTCACGTCGAACATACATAGTAAGAGGCTTTCTTCTTCGCCAGTCTTGGGAACTCGCTCAATCCTCAGGATATTTGAACGGATCAATACCTGGCCTTTCTGCTACTTTTGGCACCCATCTCCGAAGCCAGCATGTCGCGATCTCAGAGCCCGTCTAGTAACACTGCATTCAACTCTCTTCCCATCGAAGTATGGGATTCAAGTACCGACTCGCCAACTGTATGTATGCTGACTTTTGCGCTAGCTCAACAAAGCTATCGTCCACTACCTTGACGATGACAAGGACATTGCGACATACCGGTTGATATGCCAGGCTACAAATGATGCCGTCGACGCCGACCGTCAGTCCTTTTGGCGTGCGAAGTTCCGTGAAAAGTATGACTTCTTGGAGGGCACACCCAACAACCAGCTGCGGCGCATGTATCAGCGCCGATCCAAGCTGCTGCGATGCGGCACCAAGTACGGCTTCTTTCGTGGCCATGGTAAAACGGAGGCGCGGGTTGTGAATGTGCTGAAAGATCTGATCCTTGGTACGCGTATCCCGGCACAAGTTGGCGTGTCTAACAAAGAATGCAGAATCCTTCCACGGTGCCACCAAGGTTGATGAGCATGCGCGTCTCTGTTGCAAGAATCATGCTCACCTCATTCAATTCATTCTCGAGTCCCGCCTGCTGAACAATGACCGACGACCTCCCACAGTCCGCCGCGGCGAACCTGCCCACGTGGATGAGACACTGGCAGCTGTCAAGCTGATATGCTCACAGTTCATCTTCAATCTTCCAGGCCTAGAACACAACATATTCGCATTCGACGAGTCTCAGTTTGCCGTTTACCGATCCGCCGCCGAAGCTCCCATCTTCCTGGACAACTACAAAAAGCTGAACTTGGACTGGTTTCTTCACAGCATGAACTTCTTCCGACACCACATGATGAACGAAGAAGCCCAAACCCTGTTTTACAAAATCGACGAGCTAGATGCAACCCAGAAACCGTCGGCCTGGAGAGAATCTCTCCGCCAGGGCGCCTATCCGCTCAGCAGATACTGGAAAGGCACGTATGCCTTCCTCGACCACTCCGAGGTCCAGCGCCTCCGCAAGCGAGGCCCAGGCCACGAAATCTACATGGACAAGAACGTCGACGAAGGCAAGATCCAAGTAAGGCGCAACATGACCGTACAAAGCTAAAGTTGCACACTAACAGCCGTCCCCCCCAACCCCAACAGTCCCTCGAGCTCCACTTTGCACAACCCATGCACCTCCCCAACCGCCGCTCCCTACCCTGGCCCGTCCTCTTCGAATCCCGCCTCCACTCGCTGCTCCCCTCGACCAGCCCACCACGGCGCAAAACACAGGCCCGCCACGGCCCCAAACAAGCCCAAAACATCCAGTTCCAAGGCACCGGCCAGGACCTCGACGACGAGTACCGCGCCCTCGGCTGGCTCAACGCCCTCCCGCCCCAAGGCCACATCCCAGGCTGGCAGCGCATCACCTTCATGAAGCACTTTAGCGATAACTACGAGAATCCCGACCAAGACAACCTCTGGGCGTATGAGGGCATCGTGCTGCCTGGTGGCAGGCTGATTCTGGGCAGGTGGTGGTTTGCGTCGGATTCGGTGGGTACGCAGGTACGTCTTCTTCCTCCCCTTTTTGGAGGGCGGAGCGAGAGAAGCATGAAGCACAGGCACGGACTAACGTGTGCCGGGCAGTCGGACTACAACGGGCCATTTATTCTTTGGGCGGTGGATGAAGCGGACATGGAGGGCGAGGAGGAGGAGTAGCCGTCCAGAGTTCGTCCATGCCACTCGAACGTATGGGGCCTCTCTTTTTTTTTCTTCCTTTGTTTTCTTCTTTTTTTTTCATCCAAGGTTCCAAGCGTCAGTGGTATTGCTGGTACCCGCTCTTCCATTCATGCTTGGCTGGCATGGTGGTTCCGGTGGTTCATTTCAGGTCTTTTAACTGCAAATCATGTCGAGTGTCGGGCTGCCATTCCGCCAAGACATGTCGACTTTCTCTGGCATTTACATACTACTTTTTTTTCTTCTTTTTCTCTCCTTCTTCTTCTTATCCATCATAGGAATAAAGATAGCATGCATTACATGCGGCCCCTTTTCTTCTCCCTACTTTTGTCCGTTTATTTCTATCCTTCTTGATCCGAGGGAGAGCACATTTCGATTCAATATTCTTTTCCTCAAAAAAACAAAAAACAACCCTCATCATTTGATATCTACATACTTAACCGTCATATAGAGTCGTTATTCATAATCGTGCCCGCATCCCAGCAATTCCCAATCCAACCAATGCCTCTCCTCATCAATCATACCGAAAGGAAAGAAAATGTCATCATTTCCACATGACTGTGTAAATGTGTTCAAAGAGAGTGTGTTTAAGAAAAAAGAGGAAAAGATGAGCAGAGAAACAGAATACAATGAGAAAAAGGTCATTGGTAACAATTCCCATTTCTTTTTGATCTTGCTGCAGAAAATAAGAGAAAAGAAAAGGATATCGAACAATTGTCTCTAACCCCCAACTTCCCAACGCAACGAACAAACAACGGCAAAAAAAAAAGAAAGAGTTGAAAAGGCCGGGAATGGAATAACAAGGAACAAGGTCTAGTACCTAGCACCCATAGGCGGCGGCGGGACAGCGGCACCGTACGGATTGGAGTCGACATAGGATGTAGCAGGGTAGGGCTGGTTGGCAGCTACAGGATATGCGTACGGATTAGCGCCTGGACCATTCATATTGCTGAGGGCATTGAGGCGGGCCTCCTTCTCTCGTCGTTCCCGAAGCTTTCTCCTCTTGCGACGACGGGCTTCGAGCTCCTTGACGCTGTGACGCTGCTCATTCATCTCTTTCCATTCAGAGTATGCTGACTTGATGCCAAGCGCAGCAATACCCACGGCAGCGGCATCTTGGAGCATGTTTTTGGATTTTCGTTTGCGTGCTTCTTCTGGTGACATTTCTCCTTCGCTGACGAGCTTGCGACGATTTTCCGAGGCGACCATTGACGAGTATACTCCGTGGGCGGCGTGAATCGTGGCTACCGTGGCCAAGCCCGCAGTGAGAAGCTCCTTACCTCGAAGTTTCTTGCGCTTTTCCTCCATGTCGGTGGAAGATTCGGAATCACTACCAAGATTCCATCGACCCCGTTCTCCTCCTCCACTTTGTGCTGCTAGAGCACCTGCGCCGGCCCCGACGGGAGCGGCTAGTCTGCGATCTGAATTAGTCCTGGAAGGGGCTTCGGAATACTGATCGTCCATACCGCGGCCTCGGCTGTACGAGCGGCGGTTGCCCCTACGCGATGGTACGTAGCTATCGGAGCTGGAAGAGCGAGAGCGAGATGGCTCGCGTCGAGAACGAGACTTGGAGCGCACACGGTCATAGAGAGCCTTTCCCGCAGCGAGTACAGCACCAGTACCAGCAACCTTGGCGAGACCATTACGATTGCCGTCATCGCTTGAGTGAGAGCGGGAACGTCCACGGGAACGAGAGCGTCCAAAGATGGACCTAGACCTGGACCTAGCACGAGAGCGGGATCGAGAAGGCGACCTGGAGCCATCGCGACCACGAGCACGAGCACGAGAGCGCGAGCGAGAGCCGTTGGCTAGACGTGAAGCAACAAGACCGCCCAAGGCAGATTCAGCAACATGCCTCTTCTCGTGCTTTCCGTCTCTGTCGATGAGACCATCGATACCAGCTGCACCAATAGCGGCAGTGGCAATACGTTGGCCTTTGGCACCAGTCCAGGGGCCTGGTTCTTTGCGGCTACGGAAGGCCTCGACAGCACCAGCGACAAGAGCAGCTTTGGCAGCCTGCTCCCATTTCTCTTTGGCGCCTCCTCGGCTACGGCTACGTGAACGGGAGCCATAGCGGCTTCGGCGGTCATCGTGATGTCCGTGCCTGTCGCTGTCGTACCCACGGTCGTCCCGACGATAGCGGGAACGGTCGCGGTCACGAGAACGAGAGCGCTCGCGGCCAGTGACGGCGCCGATGATTCCCCCCAAGCCTGCCGACTCGCCGAAGCTCTTTACTTGGTCGACGATGGACTTGCGGCGCGAGGGCTTGGGGCGCTCAGAGTACTCGGAATAGTCATCGTAGTCCCGGTCACGGCCACCACGGTCACGGCGACGAGGGCGGTCATGATAATCGTCGTCGTCGTAGCCACGGTTCATGGAACGAGTGCGACGGGGTGGCGCATACTCTTCACGGTACTTGGTCTGTCTGAACTCGGTGCCAGGGGGGAAGTCCCTGGGTATCTCCTCGATGCTGTCCTCTCGGGCTGCAGGGCGGTAGACGAGATCACGCACTGCGCCTCCACGGCCGCCGCGCTCAATATAAGTCGTCTCAGTCACGTACTCGGGCTCCCGGTTTCGGTGTCGAGGTGGTGCATAGCTGTACTCGGACATGGTGCTGCTCTGTACCCGTGATGGGCGGATGCTGTTTGTGTGTGCGTCTGTTGTTCTCTTTCTCTCTCTCTCTCTCTCTCAAAGGTCCAAAGTATGGTATGGGGTGGGGTCCGCTGCGCATGGCTTGTTAGCTGGGGGCACGAGTGCGAGAAAGAAGGCGGGCGCAGGCAGCGTACCAAAGAGCGTGGTGCTCAGAGCTTTCTCAGTTTGCCTTTGGGACAAATGTTTGTTGGGCAGGCGGGCACAACGAAGAATAAGAGTGCCTGGAAAGTGACGTGACAAGGTGGGTGGGGTAGGGGAAGGTGTCGAGAGTCGCAGGGCAGCGGCAGGCAGATGTATTTAACAGGCCAAGCAACGATGACAGCTGGGAATGCTTGGAGCCCAAGGATGTTTGTATCGCGGTCGGAACAGGCGGAGTGGCGTAGAGATTACCGTCTGTCTGATGCTGGTGCGAAGGTGGGCAGTGTCTTTGGTGCCCAGGGCCTGCCTATGACGTAACGGCAGGCTGCCTGTTGGGCTTGCCGCTTGCCGCTTGCCGCTTGTGCTTGCAGCCACGCCCACGCCCACGCTCACCTGCTGGCTGACCATTGACTGCATGTCTTCTTTTGCTCGCTGCGAATGCGAACATGCACACACACACACATACATGGTGCCCGCCATAGCCACTCTCCGGTCCTATCCGCTGCCTCGACCGGTGCTGCTTCTCACCACCCCTCCTTTCGCCCACCAGCGCCTTCACTCATTCCGCCCTGCTGTGCTCTTCCCTCGGGTCGCAAGGCTACCTAGCCACAGTTCCAAGTTTCGGCGCTGCATGCCTCCGCCTCCTGCTCACCCCGCCTGGCTTGATGACGAAGCCTGGAGCCGTCAGGTGTAGGGGTGCAATGGATACAGCACCACCTGAGTCGCTCTCTATTGGCCCATGTCTAGTGGCGTGCGAACCTCAGCGAACATGCGAGGATACACCTGTCAGCCCGTGGCCTGACATGTCGGCATGGCCAGAACCTTATAACCCATGAACCATGACCGCCAGACGCTGCCTGATGAAGCAAAAAACAACTCAGTGATGCCTGACTGCGAAGACGGCCTGTTGTTTCTTGTTTTGCGTGGCAACTCATGGGGTCATCTCGTTGCTTCTTTGCCCACGAACCAGTCGGTAGTCACAACATCTTGCTTAGTACCCACGCGTGGTAGCCGTCTGGGCCTTGTCCACCACTCAGGAACATGAACAGACCCTTTGGGCTCCATGTAGAGAGAGGGCAGCCCGTCACTCACCCACACCTTGCATCTGCCGGGCCAAGAGACAGCCTCACAATTGCAACCATTCTCCGCTCTGTTGCCATCCACTCTATGACACCATAGCGCATACACATCCCAGGTCTGTTCCATGCCATCCGCTCGCTTCGCTACTGTGCTATATGGCGCAAGTCTTGTATATAGAGACGCCGAAATCTTATAAATCTAGTATTGCTGTAGATAAATATTTACTGAGTTGGTAATAGTATAAGTTTTCTTCTTTTTCATTACGCCTATAGGTACCTTATCTTTATTTAATATAGATACTAGATATCAACTAGCTTCTTATTATTATCTAAAATTGGATTAGTTAAAACAGCCCCTTGCTAGTGGCCCACATGCATCAACTGTGACATGTAGCATAGTAGTAGATTGCACATCATTTCGCCGTGATAGCTCCGTCTGCAGCACACCTCCTTACCTCTTACGCTTTCTGCTTCCATCGTCCCTCCCGTCCTCGTCTCTGTCAGCGCGCAGTCTCTCCCCGCCTAGACTAAGAATCGCCGTCATTTCTTTCGTCCGCCGCTCCAAGTCTTTTGAAAGCCTTTGTAGTCCAGGAGTGATGCTAAAGTACGGCTTGCTGCTCTCAGCCGCCAATCTCCACTTCTCGTGTGTAGCCTCCGTGTGGACAATTGCTCGTATCGTAATGTACTCTGTCTTTTGTCAGTGTGTTTGCTTACGAACTGGGATGGAGCAAGACCCGGCTGCTGGAGGACATGTACCGAGAGCAATCTCCTTGAGTTCTCGCTGCCCCTGAACCTCTTGCACCCAACCTTGCACCCAACCTTCCACCCGACTCATGTATATCTCTTGTTGGTTCGCCATTAGCATGTCCTGTGCGAGATGGGGGTGATGATGATAATGCCGATAGTGATACAGCAAATCCACAGTTTAGCAAGGGGTTTATGGTGTGTGTGTGTGTGTGTGTGTGTGTGATCAGTAAGCCACTTCTGAGGAAGGAGCAACTACGCTACCACCATGTCAACCGCTGCGCCCTGTACTGGGGTAACATGTAGGGCTTTTCTCCCCGAACATGTCCATTGCTGATTTGAGACTCATCAGCACAGTCAATAAGTGTGCTGTCGGATCTATGCCCTAGTCATTTGGCATTTGCCCAATATAGATTACAGCACACAGCCCAGCAGTAATGGCCCAAGTTTGTATCCCAGTATTCATGATTCTCTGCTCCGTTCCGATGAATATAATACAAGCATACATACATAGCGCTCCATCGACTCATGCCTTAATGGCGTAGTGCTTGCGGTTGTCGCTTTCCACCACCTTGCCCGTCCTCTCCTTCTCCCACAGTTTTATTCTTGACATGTGCTTCAGCATCCTCTCTTCCCGCTCTCGCTCCATCTGAGCCTCTGAATCCTGTGCATCCATCTCCTCTGAGAATTGTGATCTCTCCCCGTGACGGCCCACATCCTTGTATAGTAGCTTCATTGCCTGCTCCCGCAGTTTACGCGACGCTTCGCGCTTGTCATTGTTGTCTACAGGCCCATTTATCCTTGTTGTCTCTTCAACTTCATTATGCTTTTCTCGTTGTCCCCATGGCTCCAGGTCGGGAATCTCGGGCCACACAAAAGGCTGCTCCATCTCCACAGTCATGTACTTTTGAGATTCTGGGCGGAACCAGTGCCGTGGCTGCTCGCGCGTGTCCCTTATGGGCATTTGCTTTACGTACGAGCGGATGTTGAAGCATTTGGCGTTGTATGCATGGTAGAGGTAGTCGCGGAGGTCGTATTTTGAAAAGTCGAGCGGGACAAGGAAGCGAGCGTGGTAGGGCGATAGCTTAGGTGTCCGTACAAGAGCAACCGTGAATTTGGGACTGCAGATCGTTTAGTTCAATTGTCTCGTATGTATGCAACATGTGTAGCATACAGGTAGATCTTCTTGCTGCCAAAGGCTATCAGCTTCTTCGAGATGGGCACGGCGTCCATTGTGGCCGACTGCGACGAGATGTGTGGATCTTGGAGAGAAGTTTCGAGGTATTAGACGTGGATATTGCGACTATCCGGCAGTGCATTGGCTTTAGCACAGTGCGGTGCGCGTTGCGGTGCCTCGCGTGGTTGCCCTACAGCGGGCTTTGCATAAGACTCAGAAATTGGATCGGAGGCCGACCGCACACCTCCGCGTCCGTGCGCATGCATTCCGCCTCCAATCTCTACCGTTGTTACCCATCCGCCCATCTATTGCATTGTGGCAAAGTCTCGTTGACCCTATCCAGGGTCATGTGCACGTATAATCCTGAGAGGCTGAATGAATTCAGCGTGTAGATGAAATACGACGCTGCCAGATGTTGCACAGTTCATACATCTATGTACTTGTCGGAGATGAAGCTTGGCAATAGGTCAGGGTATTGGCAAAGACAAAAAGCAATTAGACAAGCTGTTTCCTGATTATCATTGTAATATAAGCTTACATAGGGATATCATATTATTAGTTCAAAAGAAAGGACCCAACTACAGGCCAACTTTACCAACGCCTTTCCTCAGCGCAACGTCTATTAATGTCTCCTGCATACTCCGGAGTAGGCTCTCGGCAATATTCTTGTCCCAGTAATTTTGGTTGTAGCATACACTGAGTACAAGTTGGTCTTGCCATATCCAGGAGTGCACCATCATTCGTAGGGTTAAAGTCTCGGCACCAAGCCAAAAGTCCTCTACCTGAACAAGGCCATCGCCAATATCGTTGGGTAGCTTATCGTCAATGGTTCCCAAGAAAGCAAATCTCGGGTGCAACTGCCCGTCCGTCTCTCCGTTGCTTCCGAGATTCGAATCAGTCAGCCTCTGTTCAAGAAGCTTGTGGAAGTAAGGAGATGAGCTCAAGTACGGCGCGTAGCCAGTGGCATAGACTGGTGCGAGTTGAGCGTAATACGAGTCGAAGTCGGTCCATGGCGAGACAACCACCTCAGTTGTAAGCACGCTCGTATAGCTTGTTGGTGAGTTCTCTGGGGCCTCGCCCTCGGGAATAAGGACACGGAGGTTGCAGTGGAATGAAGCCATGAAGCTCCGCGCTTCGTCAACCGGTGTCAGTTTTACCACCGCGTTCACGAGAGCCGCATGCAGTGTCACGTCCAAGGCGAGCTCTGCATTGTCACAGCAGTCCATGACAAGTTTTGTGTCACTCTTGGAGAGCTTGACAAAATGTCTCTGTGTGTATCCCGGCCTCTGAGCTTTGATCTTTGGCTTCAGCTCCAGCGCTGGCTTGTGTGGCTCAAGGGCAGCGAGCCGGCTCTCTGCCTGAGCTTCAATGGCGGGTGTGATCTCGTGATTGATGTGGAGAGTGTCCTCCATGCTCGGAGTCAAGTTCTTGGCACATCCGCCAAACAGCAACTCTGGATTCATGTCGGCGAGTGATTCAATAAGATGATTGAGGCAGAAGATTGCTCCCCGGGCATCGACGCGGTAGTGTGGCGACCAGATCATGACTTCGGATGTATCAGGAAGGAAGTAGCACATCATCTGTTCGTTCCTTGGGATACGCCCGAACAGCTCATCCACGGTTTTACCCTCGGCAACGGAGAAAGTGGCCGACACCCACAAGGCGATGGACTCAGCGTCGCCGACACGATACACGTAGCTGCCGTTGTATGGGAAAGCAGCAATCTCGGGATGGTTGTAGCGGACCTGTTTCCATGCGACTTGGAGATAGGCAGCGGGATCCTTGATATCGGGGTGGAATTTGAGCTTAGCAACAGCGTTTTTGGCCCAGTTATCGCGACCAATAGCATTAGGAACATTGCGGGTGAGTATGCTCATCTTCTCGAGGTAACTTTGGGGACGCTCCCAGCGCCCTGGGCGCGTCTCCTTCCAAGCGCAGTCCGGCATGTTTGCAGAGTAGTAGGGATGAGTAATGAATGATGGGAGAATGGATGTGAAGGCGGATTCTGACAGTCGAGGTAAAGGATATGCAACTGAGTATGATTCAGTGCAGAGATACTGCCTAGACTAAATACTCTGGCCGTCAGTGAGCTTCGAGTTAGTGGGTCAGGGAGGCCGGGGAGAACAACCCCTAGCCTTGGGGAAAGGCATGTTGAGCAGTTATTGGCAGCAGCCACCAATTACCCTCGCTTGAAACACAAACCGTTTGTGGAGGTGTCGCCTAGGCCCTTGTTCCGCGATATGTACATGGGCATGTGGGTTTGGCGTAACTTGAAAAGGTTCGGGGGTTCGGGCGGTGCGGCATGCGCTGAGGTTAAGGGTCTACGCCGAAGTCACTAGAGAAATAGAGCCACCTGGACTCTGGCCCACCGCCGTCATCGTTTCTCCCTCTTCCAGTCTTAGTGCGTAACGGGCGAGGCCGCGCAAAGTAACGTGTTGAGTATGATGCGCAACACGGTCCGTGTGCAAAGAGAGGCTAATGCAAGCAGAGCTAACATCGATCGGTGTTTGAGTATATTCGTACACGCAAATTCTGCAACCGCTTGCTGACCGCTAGCGTCGTCAGCCTGAGTATTCATACTCTCGTATACTATCGTAAGCACAAACTCAGCATCATCAACCAATGCTCTACAAACGAAGAAAAAGCACTTTGCAAAAGCACCTTGGGATTTTGGCTGCACTGTGATAGGGGCTGGCCAGGACAGTCACCTTGCATGTGAAGCTGAACATGGCAAATACGCTAGATGAACATGCTTGTGTATATTATGGAGAACATGATTCATTAGCCCACTTGGTCTTTGTCCTTGGAGAGTTGATTCCCGAGCCCCTCACCTTGACAGGAGATGAATGGGGAATTACTTGACAGCACTCAGGGTCTAACGGCGGAAGCGCTACTTAGCTCCCGCATCCGCCGATCGGGGCGATGGAGCATGTTCAAAGTCCATCACATAATGCGAATAGCCTGCAGCATGGCTGTTTGAGTGTGCATTCCTTTTTGCGTTCTCTGAGTTGCTCTTGCGCAAGCCGCAGTTTGTCTAGACTCAGCCTTCGCCTAGGAGCGCCATAAAGGTATCGTCTGTCGAGAACATTGCCTTTTCTCGGACATGAGCAACAACCGTGAACGCTTTTTTTCCAATGTCTTAGGTAATATCCGCTTTGGGATGTCGGCGAGGCAGCGGTCTTCTACCTCGCCTCGAAGTGTATGCATATAATGGCCGCGGACAGGGATGCATGTTTATATGTCTAATCTTCTTGACACAACGCTGACTAACTGCGCTAGTTCATTCAAGGTAAGTAATGGGTGCATGCCATGGCTGTTTTCTGGAAATCCCCGCCGTCCTTCTTGTATCCAAAACAAGCTACATCCTCTGACAGCCACACCACCCGGTGGACAGGCATGTCTAACAAGCTTCCAGCCTGTCAAAAATGCAAGCTGCGCAAGGTCAAGTGCGATCGACAAGCGCCAAAATGTACGAGTTGCACAAAGGGAAATGTGGCTTGCATCATCGTCGATCCCGTAACAGGTGAACAATATGCACGAGATTATATCAGACAGCTCGAGGTTCAAGAGGCCGAGTTAAAGACACGGTTAGACGAAAAAGCTGCCGACAGGCCTGAAATGGGCCATGGCGCTGTCGAAGCTCCCCAGGCGACACCAGCCGGGCTTCCGACGGGAGGAAGCCATACGTCACACGGCGGGTTTGTTGGCGATAGCAGCGGCCTCGGATTCTTGCGCAGCATACTCTCTGAAGCGAAATGGCAACGCCATCGAACGCACATACTCAACCAACTAGCGACGCGTCCTGGGATCCAGCAACCGCATCTCTCGCCCAACCCACTACCCGCAGTGCAGGAAGCGGAGCAGCTTTTAGAAAACTACTTTACTCGCTTCCACATACACCACACATTCCTTTTGCGCCAAGAGGTTCTCAGCATTTTCAATCGCGTCTACAATGCATCGGCAACTTGTTCGGATCAGGACTACTTCAGATTGCTTATGGTGTTTGCTATCAGTTCCACTACACGGTATCGCGAAGGGATCACTAACGATCATCCGTATGGCTACTTCATGGCAGCCGAGGGCTATCTTGGACGAATACCACTCATACGCGATATCGATGCAATTCAGAATCTTCTACTGGTAGCCAGATTTGGCATGTATCACCACATCGGTGCTTCGTTGTGGGAGATATCCCGGTTGTGTATGAGGCAATGCATCGAGTGGAAGCTGCATCTGAAGCCGGCACATTCCCTGGACCCTCTTGTCGAGCAGCATCGACGCTGCGTCTTCTGGGAGTGCTATGTGCTTGACCGGTATAGCTCCGGAATTCTGGGACGACCATTTGCAATTGTAGAGTCGGATATCGAGGTTGAGCTTCCTTTCGATGCAGACGACGACTACCTGCTCAATTCAGGCATAACGAGCCTTGATCTGATGCCTAAGCGTCGTCCGGGGCCCTCCGAAGTATCCATGTTCATCGTTTGCATTCAGCTCAGGCGAATCAGCTCTCGGATACATTCGACATTCTACAGTAGTCGAAGCGCAGTGGCCTCAAACACTAGCAGTTTTGGAAGATCGACTGAGTTCAAGTCCATCGGTCACGTCTACACAGCCTTCACACGGTTACGATCAGAACTGAACGAATGGCGGGCAACCACACCAATCTTCCTCTATCCGCGATCCCTGTACGAACGGCCTGAATGGCATGACTTTTTGCATGAGAAGGACATGCTGCTCCTGGCTCGGGGTGCGATGCACAACGTACCGTCCAAGCCATATGCTGGTGCTGCTGTCAAGGAAATACTGACAGCCTGCTATGCTTCTGCCAGTAGAATCATTGAGTTGTATTCTACTTTGGTGGAGAAGCGCGTAATCACTTGGACACGCAGTTATTTTCAAGTGATCTTCACAGCTGGACTGACTGTCACTTTCTGTATCAGTCTCGAGCTACTGAAAAGTAGTATAGAAGCAGACTTTGGGCAGCGCCATCCAGCCAAGACACTGGCTCTATGCAGTGCTGTTCTGTCTTACTTCAAGGACAAAATGCCAGATGCGGCATCCGCTGCCGTGGTATTCGATGTTCTGAAAGACGAATGTCTCAAAGACAACTTGTCTAGAGTTGAGGCTTCTAATCCCCACCAGGATCCAATGCATGACTCTGGAGCGCACTCTGTCCAGAACAATCCAAGCATCATGGCCGGATACCTTGAGCAGACTTGTGGCACGATGGCTGACACCATGTCGCAGGACAACATCGACTTGGGTCCCAGCAATGGTCAGTTTGACCCACACTATGGACTTGGTTCTCAACAGTTCAATTTCAGCCTGACCAATAACCTCATGACGCAGCTGGAGGCTGGACTTGGAGAGTATGCGTGGGGTTCACTACCTCTAGACGGCAATTTTTGGGATCAAATGTCATTCAGCTATTGACTCCTGATGTACTCGGCCAGTCGATCAATCGCTGCCATAGCCGTCTCCATCTGCGTTTGAGCAGTAGCGGCACCAATATGCGGTGTACTTACTACACGGCCGGTACCCCAAAGCCCACCGTATCGCTCCTGTGTGGGCGGCTCTTGCTCGTGGCAATCGAGACCTGCACCAAAGATGACCTCCTCTGTCAGCGCTCGCTCTAAGTCAGCCTCATTAACGATGCCGCCACGTGCGGTATTGATGAGAATCGCGTTCCGCTTCATCCGGGAAATTTGTGTATAATCGATGAGATTTCGCGTCTGAGGGAGGAGAGGGACGTGAAGTGTAACGACATCAGAAGTCTCCAGTACTTGCTGCAACGATTTGGCGCGTGTGTGAGGTATGTCTGCCCACGCGTCTTCTGGCAGCAAGGGGTCATATGCGACGATGCTGCAGCCCAGGCCTCCCTGGAATATCCTGGCCACCTTCTGACCAATGTTTCCCATGCCGACTAACCCAATGGTCTTTTGGTTTATTATGAGACCAGAACACTTTTCCTTTGGTATGGTCTGTCCAGCGCTTTGCAGTGCGGTAATGCGGCCTACTTGACGTGCCACAGACATGGTCAGAGTGAGCACTGTTTCGGCAACAGCTTGTGCATTGACGCCGGGAGTATTGAAGATTTTGATGTCGCGTTCGTGGCATGCTGCGGCATCGATCTTATCAATACCTATTCCGTGGTTAGAATCAGCCCGTCTTGGTAACGATAGAAGTTTCATACCAACACCTTGTTTACCAAGCGCCTTGAGTCTAGGGGCTGACTTCACATCATCCGCTGTCAGGTACGAACTACGGATGAGCAGATACTCTGCATTTTCCCGCCAATCAGCATGTCGACTGTCATCGGGAAGAACGACGTCAAACAAAGATTGCGCATGTTTCACGGCTGTAGGATGGAAGGTATCAATGAGGTACACAGTCGGCTTAGCTCCTTTGCCAGCAGATGAAGACTCTGCAGGCGAGTCGATGCGACCTAGTGCCATTGTTTATTCGTGCAGGAAGTGTAAATGCTAGTTAACTTGGTCGCCAAGGTGTCGACAACGAGAGTCGTGTCTCTTTACTCTTACAGAAGGCATGGCTTGATTTTATGCCCATGTTGGAGTCACATCTACATGATGACTGGTCCAGCCGGTAAACGAGACATGTCCGACGCGTGGAGCACCCAGTGAGAGCCGGTGCCGCTGGCGCAGTACGCTGAATGTTCAAGGCATGAGGGCATCATGGGGCCCCACAGTATCGCCCATTGCCGAAGGATGCCCCTCGGTCGTGTCCGACGGCAGCCTCTTCTTGCAGCCGGAGTTTTCGGAGGGGTCCAACAGCGCCGAAGGCCCACATACTTGGGAAACGCCATTGATTAAGTACGACAATAGTCTGTCTGCGCTGTACGTGATCCGAATACACCTTGAGCTGTGAATCGTTGGTCACAGTCGGACCGTATCGAATACCCCATGGAGCGCGGTCGTTTGGTTGGTAGATGAACTCGCGGCTTTCTCGTAAGTAGTCCAAGCCGAGGCGAGCGTTGGCCTCGGCTACCAGTTTTGACGTTCAAGTGTAACGCAGCCTTTGTATAAACACTAACACTGATGACATATTCCAAGCCATGACACTAAGACGTGCGCATGGCATGCATCATGATACAGGCTTGTGAGAGGTGCTGGAGGAGAAAACAGAAGGTTGCCTTGCCATTCCTGTACAGACTTATCGCGCTCATGACCTCCTCTAGTGCTCGCGCGACTTTCCTTGCACACAATGTCGTGAAGCTTCAACCACATGTGTGCAACGCCGAAACGGCTCTACAGCTGAAATGCTTGGACCGAGTGGCTTAAGTTATGTGGAGTCCTTGAAGATTAGGATCCAAACACTCGAAACACAACTTCAGGAAGAGCAATTGCAAGATACCACACCATCGAGGCGAGCATACGATTCACCTAGGGACCAAGATGACAGTCAGCAGCTCACTGATTTACCAGGGTCGTCTGAGGCCGTGGATCATTCAAACGGTGACCTACATCATACGATAGAAGAAGCATCATATCTGTCACTAGCTGCTATGGGTGCGCATCGGGCGGATCGCCAACCCTTGCCAACCCAGGGCCTCTCTTTCCTAACTTTACTGTATGCTGCTATCGGAGTGTCAGGGACAAATCCTTCGACGTCTCAAGAAAACCATGATGGCCATTTCGCTACTCTAGCTGATCTTCGTAAAAACATTGTTGTGGCACATTACGAGCAAAGTAGAACCGTAAACAGCGCCGCACTCGACAAGTACATGGAGTTTGTGCAGCAGTCTTATCCGTTCATAGCCAGTGGAGACCTGAGAGGTGTATTCAACATTGCTTTGCAAACTCGACAGGGCGATAGAGATGCTGTTACTGGTAAGTTTTCCAGAGATTGCGTGTTGCTAGCGTGATTCAAACTGTGATCTGAAAGCGGCCTTGAACGGTCGATGCTACATAATCTTTTTTCCTGCCCTTCAGACTCGTCCCTAGACTAATCGTACAATCAGGCAATACCGCAATTGACGTAGAAATACCTGAGACGACTGTTATGATGCTGTTCGGGCTCGCCACAGGCCTTCTTGTGTCGCCAGGTTATACGTACACTGAAGTCATCGCGACCAAGTATGCAGAGTGCGCAGTGGATTTGCTACCTCGCGTATTCGACCGCGCGAGTGAATTATCAGCTGTTCAGTGCTTAGTAGCATTGACAATCTACTCGCTATACACAGCACTCGGAGGCTCAACTTGGCATTTGCTAGGTTTAGCAATGACGCGCTGTGTTGCGTCCGGTATGCACACAAGTAGGTTATCTGACTTGGAGTCAGATAACGAGAACAAAAGAAGCAGCTGCAGAGCCTTTTGGACGCTCTACACATTAGATACGTACATAAGCACTGCGCTAGATCGGCCATTTTGTCTCAGTGATAATGACGTACTGGTCTCGTCGCCGACTTCGACAGAAATTGGCAACGACGATGGGCGACTTCGCTGTCTAGTCGAACATGCTCAATTGCTCCGGTCCAATCGTTCGGAAGTTACAACAGACCCCTGCGTTCACTACGTCAACCTCCGCCACTGGTACGATATTATGGATACATCCGCAGCTCCGTCGCTTTCGCATCTCAAGATGCTTGTCCGTGGCCTTATCGAGATAGCCAAGCGAATATCATTCCAGAATGACCAGGACTGGAGTTTGATATTATGTGGAGCCGAACCAGATATTGAGAACTACCTCAATCTCTTGGAAACCCATCTTTTGGAACAGCGGTGCGCACCCACAGCTTTTGACGCTTTCGATGTGTTCGCGGCTGGCGTCATGATCATGCAGTTACGTAGGGTAAATGAGCTTGGTATGAATCTGGCCGAGCAAACTACAACACGCATAGCTGCACGGGAAAGCCTTGTATCGCAAGCTACCAATGTCCTGACAATGCTCTCAATGCGATATCCCCCTGTCCGCAGCCTGCGAGATGTGCTCTCGGCGTATCGCGCTATCTCGATAGACAACCGGCAACTCTCGTCTCCGTCACACCTTCGCGATCTTATTGATCGTTCAGAGGTATGTATTTCAAAGCCCTTACAGGATATGATCTTGAGGGGATTCACATCGTAAATTTGCGCTGTCTTTCGTTATAGGAAAGCTTGGCTGGACGTGTTTCATTATGGGGCGGGATGCTGTTGCATAGAAATCTTTAGACTATCTTTATCTGGGTAGCTTTTTTTTTTGTAAAAAATACCCTTTCGAGGAGAAACACACAGCAAAACTACGCGATACTCGAACATGCATCTTACTTGCGAGTATGGAGCCAAGCATAAGTGGTACAGGTCACGAACGTTCAACCGTTGGAGATACTATTACTTAAATCTCTCTCAACATCTGATGGCCATCTCCCGGAACTTCTGCTATTTGAACAGTAATTCCGTTCAGCTTCTCTGGAGCACCGTTACTTTTGCCATTACTCACACCATTGCTCTTGGTAGTCCTGACTTCGGCGGCAGAGCTTGAGGCCTTAACCCTTTGGCCCAGTTGTGCCATCTCTCCTGCTCTCTTTGTAGCACCTCCAAGTAGCAGTGGGCCATCTGTGGCTGCCATGACCCACCTGGCTCCCATTGCGCAAAACTTCTCTACAAGATCCAGCCTTGAATGCAATCCTCCAATTCCGACATACTTTCCATGCTTCTTGCATGCATTGATCGTCTTCTCGTACACTTCAGTCAATCGTGGGCTATCATATTCGCCTGGAATGCCCATCTCAGCTGTCATGTCGTTGGTACCGATAAGCAGCGAGTCAACGCCATCAACAGCTGCAAGCTCTTCAACACACTCGACGGCTTCTAGGGTCTCCACCATGGGAATGACTAATGTGTTGGCGTTGACCACAGGATTTGTCTTCTTCGCCGCAATATGGCGATATTGGAAGTGGGGCAAGTTGTTTACAGAAGATCGATGGCCCTGTGGCTGGAACTTGGCGGCAGCGACGACGTCTTTGGCATCCTGAACGGACCGTATGTGAGGCACAATGACGCCAAGTGCGCCACCGTCGAGCACTCTCGAGATGAACCATGAATCTTTGGAGGGCACACGAACTATGGGTGCAATCCCGGCATAAAGTGCAGCAATGCATATTTGGCCTGCATTTACTATTAGCGTAGCAACAAAGTGTCAAAGGCAAATGACTCACTTGTGGTGTCTAGGTCGAAAGATGAATGCTCCATATCGATCAAGATACCATCGAACCCAGCAGTCTTTGCCATCATTGGCAACTCGACGCTGCGTACAAGCTTGACTGAAAGTGTGTATGCCACCTCATCTCTGAGCAATTTCTCCCGAAGAGAGTTAGGGAGGGTGGCTTCCGCCATGGTATGTATATTGGTCAAGCGATGATCTAGTCGGTTCAAGTGAGCTGAAGACAAGCTGGAAAGATGAGATGGCAAGAAAATCTTGGAAAATGCCTTTGTAAGAGGATGATTACCACAACACGAGACTCCAACCCTCTTTTGTACACGTCTTGGTACACGGGATGACTGTTTAAGTCATAGGATACCCACCTCGGGACCTCGGACGCTTCAACACGAGTCGTGTACCATCCGTCTCGGCCACGTCCGAAAGGTTTCCTCACATCGGCCGTAGCCCCGAGCGCGCTTCCGACATCCCGTAAGTCCCAAGACAATCGGTCCAAACCGGAATGCTGGGTCGCGGGGAAAATATCTGGGTTCTGGGGAAGAAGTTGCCCAGGAAATGCCAAGCATTGGTGACAACTATCTGACAGATTTCACAAGCGCTACTTAATGTGATTGACAACAAGTATAAAGATGATCAGCAGATCGTGGATCTCGGTGTTGAATCCACAGAGTCTCGATTGCATCTCGAGCTCGACAATACACATCTTTACCCTTTCAAGTCTCCTTCAGTACAATGGCGATCGACTCTGATTCAAAATGGAGTGTCGAGATTATCAAAGTCGAGGATACCACTGTTAACGCCGAAGTGGGCTATCTGCAGCAATATCCTCTCCTGGCGAACAAAACCGAAGATGAGCTCAAGGCGTTGAACAATGCTGTTCTAAAAAAACTGGATTGGAAGTTCCTACCGTGCATTACTATAATGCTGCTGATGAAGTACGTTTCCCTTCTCTCCGTACATAGTAGTCGAGATTGTGGCACTGACATACCATTTTTTCAGCTACCTCGATCGAATCAATGTCTCCAACGCACGACTTGCTGGCATGCAGGAAGACCTGGGCATGACAGACGTGGAATGGAGTGCGGGAATCTCACTATTCTACGTTGGCTACATCATCTCTCAGGTTCCGGGTAACGTTATCATCGCCAAGTCGTCGCCGCGAGTCCTCATGCCCTGTATCATGCTTTTGTGGTCCTTTGTCACTATATGTATGCCGGCGGCAAAATCGCCCTGGGCTTTTATGCTATGTCGCCTCCTGATCGGCATCACAGAAGGCCCATTCCTCCCAGTTATCGCGCTCATGACCTCGTCGTGGTATACAAAAGAGGAATCTCCTTTACGTATGGGCATCTGGCACGCGGGTACCATTATCAGCAATGTCTTTTCCGGTCTCCTTGCTGCAGGCATTCTTACCAACATGGATAATGTCGCCGGTCTACATGCATGGCAGTGGTTTCTTTTGCTAGAGGGGATTGTGTCCATTTTGGTTGCGATCGCTGGATTCTGGCTGTAAGACACCGTTTCCCCCCTTCTCTATTAGAAATTGTTAACACTCCCTAGTCTACCAAACTTCCCAGACAATACCGGTACTTATTTCTTCAGCGAAGAAGAACAACAGATGTCACAATATCGCGCTCTCGTCTCTGCTGGTGGTAAGAGCGAAGACGATGAAGGCGACATGTGGAATGGTGTTTGGCAAGCCACCAAAGACCCCTTCACCTGGTTCTTCGCAGGCATGCACTTCTCCCTCATCATCGCACAAAGCTTCAAAGATTTTTTCCCTTCCATCGTTAGCACCCTGGGTTTTGGCAAGGTCGAAACATATCTCGTGCAGGCGCCGCCATACGTCATCGCGTACTTGGTCACGCTTCTTGTGTCTTGGAGCTCGGGCAAAAGACTTGAGCACTGCTGGCACATCATCGGCTCCATTTCCGTGGCACTCATCGGCGCTGTCCTTATGGTTTCCACCCTCAACGTCGGAGCTCGATACTTCTCTCTCATCCTACTCTGCTCGGGCCCCTTTGTTGGTCTCAACATCCAGCTCTCGTGGGAAACGACCGTTGTCCCGCGTCCACGCACGAAGCGCGCAGCCCTCATCGCCATCGCCAACTGCGTGTCGTCTATCTCGCACTGGTTTAGCCCATACTTCTTTCTGCGCAGCCAGGAGCCGAGGTACCAGATGGGTGGTGGCATTATTATTGCTGGGTGTGGACTTACGATTATTTTCTCGTTGCTCGCGAAGTTCTGGGCGGAGAGGAAAAACAAGGCGATTGAGCGGGAGGAGGAGAGGACAGGCGAGGTTACGACGTGGCGGTTTGCGACGTAACTGATGATAGCAGCGGTATGAAAGTATGAGTTATGGATGTGAATGTAATGATTTTATGTTTACATGAAGACATGCGTAATTCTGGCGATGATATACATACCTGCATGCGTCTTCCACCGTGATTATTCCCTGTGCCCTTCAGATCTTTGAAATTTTTGATTGAAATTTTTGGCGTGTTTTGGAGTTATTATGAATGCTCTGTGAATAAACTTCTGTTTATTAATTCTTGGACATCGAGTATGTGTTATGTAGGCAGTACTTTATGTTTACCTGAAATATTTCGCACGTGATAAGAGGGTAAACATTTCATTGTCTTTTGCACTTGCTATTAAAGATTGGCTATCCCTCGATTCATAACAGCGAATTCATAAAGATTTGCTGCGTCCACGCACGACTACCTGTTCTAGGTGAGAGGAAGCTTGCCTCTCAGTGTAAATGTTCAAACTACCTCCATATATCACGTGAGTTATTCTCCCGCACTTTTCATATCTCATGTTTTCCCTGTATATTTGCTAGTCACAAGTCATTCGGCACAGTGAGCACCGAGCCTATGATATCTGCCATGTGGACACATCACAATCAGTTTCCTTGTTAACGCTTCAACAGTTTCCATAGGCCATTGCGTCTCCTGTGCTGTCTGGTGAGGGTGAAGCTTGTTAGCACACAGTACACGTGCGCTTGCTGTTTCTGGGCGCGATTGCCTATTTGCTCTCAATCTCTCACATTATATCACCTCACCTCTTTCACCTCCCAAGAGACGCACGCTACTACCGGAACTCTTCTTTGTCCTATTGCGACGCCTCTCTGCCATAATAAACGAGCGACAACCATGGATCCACGAAAAGCTAGACGACCAAATCCAACAATCGATCAGAATATATTCAAAGAAAAGAAACCGAACAAAGTCATCTCTGTTCCTCCCGGGTTCCGCCGCCCCATCTATGCCAGAGAACGAGAGCAGATCGTCAGCGATGTCAAAACCAGCACGGGGTGCGCCGTACTTCCACATTGGAACTACAAACGGGATCAAGAACATAGCATCATCTATCAATTTGATATCTTCGGGACCGGCACAGCCCTGGAGAAAGCTGTTCGTCACATCAACCAGTGGATATCGAAAGCGCAGACCAAGACAAAAGACTCGTCGGCATGGGCAAAGACGCCAGCGTTCGACCCGAACAAGTGGTATTACGAACAAGTTGATGATATGAAGCAAAGACACAAACAAAGTTTCAAGGAAACCCCATCTCAAGACATTGATCTGGAAACGGTGGGTACTTTCGAATCACCTGATAATTCCTAAACTTACAAACGCAGATGACTGTACACTGGCCTGCCGAACTCGACGACCGCGATATCTCACCTCGAGATGCCTTTGGCAACAAGCTAGAGGTTTTGGACGCCCTCAGAATGCGCAACGAAGTATTCATCACTCTCTTGGGGAACAGGAGCGGCGACTGGCGAATGAAAATCCAGTCTCATGAGATTGCAAACCTGGAAGTGGCTGTAGAGGAGGTGAAGAACATGGTCGAGAGAATCAAAACTGATGAAACGGGGCTCTGCTCAACTAGCATGATTCTGGATGACCAAGAGGGCATGGAAGTCGTTTTCAGAAAAGCTGATACATGGTGGCCGCAAATCGAGAACCGGACTTCACCCCGCTTTCTTCCAAGCGACATGATGGAACCCCCTGGTAGTTTTCGCGGACAGACACTACATTTATCGGAGCTGCCAACGATTCAGCGTTCGTTCCAGTTGGCTCTCGAAGCTGTGAGACATAGAAAAGGCGCTTACGACTTGGTCATTCGCCTGGGCTGTCTATCCGTTCGGTCAGACGATATTAAGAACAGCGAGGTTGAGGTCAAATACAGTAAGGGGACATTTTTGAGATCAATCAGCGGTCGCCTTCCACTAGCTGTTGAGAGATGGTAAGTGGATATCCTATCAAAGAGTGTCGAGACGGTGGCGCTGATTGAATAGGGTGGCCGATGATACATCCGGTCAACAGATGCTGATATCCCTCTGCTCATCTGACAAACTCCTCGAACCCATCAAATCCTCTAGCTATTCTGGCTATAGGCCTGAAACGCTAGAGAAAACTAGACCAATGTTCCGAGGAATTTGGATATTCAAGGATCCAAACACTTTTTCCATTGGCCTGCCGCGTGAACGCGTCCGCCACTCTGGGAAACCAGCGACTTCCGCCCAAATGCCTGTGACTGTACCACCAAAGTACATCTTGATTCAAGTTGACTGGACTGATGATAACGAAGGTTTGTATGAGAAGAATACGCCGCGATTCTATGAGATGGAGCCCGGCGCCGTAGGTCTCAAGCAGCACATGAATATCAAACTATTGGAGCTAGGGGAGAGTCGTGGGTGGCAATTTACACTGGAGTCCACAAAGCCTGTGTCTACAAAGAGCATGTCACCCCTCCTTACCCGGTTTATCGAGGGTGTGAGGATGAAACATGGTTACAATCCCCAATCGGCTGGCCTATTTGCTGAACGGGAGACATCACCGGCTCTCAAGGATTGCCTGGTGACTGAACGTTTGATTGTCATGTACTCTTTTGGAATAAAGGAGACATCCTACAAAGTCGAGCTCTCACGCATCTGGCACACGGATCATCAGCCAGTTTGGAGTCTTGCTGTTCGTCATGCCGAGTGGGCAAACCGTCTTTCAGAGCTGGAGCATCTTCCTACCGGTCGCAAGGCCAACTGGGGTAATACCATTACCAGTTTTCTGCCAAAAGACGGGCAGTCTTCATACAACACTACCGACGAAGACGAGGACTTGGGCTTGAGTAACCTTGGTCTTGGTCCTGATGTTGAAGCGCCTCCTCAGGATGGTATGCGCATTCTGATAGACAAGCTGCTCCAGATCTCGGCCGTTGTCAGCTCGGTCAAGAAAGACGAGGGAGGTGTTGCTATATGAGGATGGGAATTGGCACTACGCCCTCGGCGAGATCAGCTGAGAAGGTGTGCATTGAGCAATATGCATTCGGTTTCTATATTTCGCAACCTGATGTACGGAGTATACTTGCTTTACACCATCCAAACTCATGTCTGGATACTAGCAGCCTAACTTTGGTTTCATAAGCTTTTTCCAGACCTCACTGTACATAGCAATAACTGTCTTTTCTCCAGGTATCCCACGTTTCCATTCGAAGCCATCAGCCAAGTAAACAGTCATACCCTCAATCCCATAACCCACTCTTCAGCTCTCCTCCCCCTTGGTCTCCTGAGCACTCATAACCTTCAACCGAATCACCTCCTCCACCATCCTCACATTCTGCGCCTTCCCCTGCACCACCTGCTCCAAATCCTTCAAACTCTCCCCCAAATCCTTCACTTTTCTCTCGTAGAAATCTTTCGCGCCCGGAATGTCCTTTTCGACGAAGAATCCCGTTCCCACGTCGACAAGCACGTGCTCGTGGTCCATCAGCTTGCCCGGCACATACAGCGATGATGTGAGGGGCACAAGCAGCGGCTTGCTGGTTGTGCTGGCTGTGAGGCCCGTGGCGATGGAAGTGAGGCAGTCTTTGAATTTCGACTGTGCGGTGCGGAGGGATTGGAACGAGTTGGAGAGGTGGGTGAGTTCGGCGTCGAGTTGGGTTTTTAGTTCTTGCAGGCGCGGGACGGGGAGGGAGGTTATTTCGACTGCGTGGTTGGTGGTGTTAGCACTGCTTCTTCGTGTTGTTGTTGTTGTTGTTGTTGTTGTTTCTCGGATCGGTATTGTACACGTTAGGGGAATGGGTGAGTGGGGAATACATACTTTGGCCCGGTTGGCCAGCTTGCTTTGAGGCCATGGTGGGAGGGTTGGTGGTGGCTGCGCGGAGCTTTGCTGGGCGCGGGTTTGCAAAGGTTGGCGGAAAGTTTACATGGGCATGGTTTTGGCGGGGCGGGCTCGGTGTGGGGTAGCTTGGTACCGTGAGAGCGTGTTGAGCTCGGTGTTGTGCTCATGAGGAGCCACTGTAGCGCCTCTAGGATTTACTGTTGATATCATAATTCTTGCTGGAAAATACCTCGGTGCTCTCCTATCAGAGTTTGTAGAAATAGTACGCGATTGTTAGTTCAGAATTGCCTAGATCACCAAGAGTCGCACATAATGCCGCTCTCACATCCTGGTAAATAACCTGTCCATTCCCCAGTCGGAGCAACTTGGATACGATGTTCAAAAATCATAGTTCAAGACTTAATTGCCCCCTTCACCACCCTCTCATACTCCTCCTCATCCACCCCCTTGGCCAAAATCACAACACCTTTCCCCGCCGTCCACTCCGCATCCACCAACACCTGAGCCAACCTATGATCCCAGACTTCTGATTTAAAATACGGACTCTGCTCTTTGCTCCACTTTCACAACAGCTTACAGGCTTCGGGAACAAGATTCCCACTTTGATCGCTGAAAATTTGGATGCTGAAAACGTGAAGCTCGACTCCCTCATTCACTTCATCGCACAGCAGGTTGGCGACAAGCTTTGAGACCATGGTATCATCGTGTGGGGATGTCTGGAGGTGCTCAAGCTTTTGGCGGGAAAAGCTTGCGAAATCGGGCTCGCGGGCTGCAGTACGCACGATGCCGTGATCTTCATGGGACTGCACAAGTTGGACCTGAGCTGGCTTCAGGGTTGTGCGGGGTTGAAGGTGACAAGGCTGGAATTCAGGCGGCGTCCAGTAGCTGATTGTAGTTGCTGAACCGGGTTCTGTAGGGATGGTTATGGGAAGCGTATACGGGCGTGTTAGCCACGCTAGATCGTAAGGTTGACCTAGATCCTGAGACATTTAGCATGGATCCTTGTACATGGAGTGGGGTTTTTACTCGCGGTTGTGGTGTTTTATGCATTGCTGTGGTTCTGGTCGCGATGCAATGTCATGGCAGGGAGTATTCAGATGCATGGATATGCTGGTGGTTGAAAATGCCAAGAGTGATGTAGGAAAGCACGTCGAGTACATGTAAGTATCTGCGTCGTCATCATAGGCTAATAGCAGTTCTATCTGCATGTATATGTACAGCCATTAAAGTAAAACAATGTGATCTTGTATCGGTTGCCGCGTAAAACGTCTACGCACGACTGCACTGACTATGCTTCTCTACACATCCACTAGTCAAAGGATTTAACTAATATGATGATTGCACTCCCTAGTACCATAATCCTAGGAGATACACGGCGCAGCTACTACTCTATTTGTAAAGATGCGATGCCCATGAAAGATTTGCGGTATCGTAAGCGGGGTACAGAAGATACTCGGAAGTGACAGCATACCCTATAGGCTCACAGCTAAATCTATGAGTACACTGCTTGTCGTTATATAGCGTTCAAAACGGTGGGCCCAGGTATCAGTGCCTTTTTCTCGACCTTTTGCTGCTCGTTTCTTGTTCAGCTTCCAAACACTCTATCTTCCGATATCGTATGCTTTGGGGTAAAGAATAGCTGTGCATAGAGTTGAGCATATTTCTCAACCTCTCAGTAAAACAAACTGTTCACAGCGTACCCTGCCGTGCGAACATTGATTGCTGTACAGCTACTAGCACGGATAGATTGTCATGGGTTTAAGGGTGGTAGTGCCAATTGGAAAGAAAGGTCAAGATTTTGGGACTTGCCATGATATGCAATAAGATCCAAAGGATGTGATCGTGGTTTTTGTCCCTTCGCACGCAATGGTAAGCGTACAGTTTAGTTTCGCGCAGAGCTGTACTGAACACTTATATTTTTCTATGTCTACATAGAATTGAGTCCTATCGCAATATGCAATATCGACATGTAGACCATATAACGATCAATGTGTGGTACGATTTGCTAAGTTCGAACTTGATTCGACTCAAGTCATCTGAGGCAATCTAGGCTCCTCTAAAATTTATCGAATTAATCTGTGGCCCTACATTAGCTGGTTGCGTGTTACGAATTCTGTCAACGTGGACATGGTATTTGAATGTGTATCCATATATTTCAGCGGTCAAGAATATAAAGAGACGAAGAGAAGTAATTGTTATGTGTTGTGTTGAACGTGTTTGCGGGATCGAATGGATTGAAGGATGATTTTGAGCATGACAACAGTTTCTATTTGAATATTGTGTTTTCTGAATGAGTGCAAAGAGACAAGGTGAAAGAACAATTCGACTACGTCGAGTGTAGAATGGGTAAGTATATGACAAATGCTATGTGCAAGGGAGTTTTTGGTGATGTTGTCAAATTGCTTTCCAAAAGGGTGAATTATCAGTTTTTGAATTACAGCAAGCACAGCATACATTGATACTATCAAGTCCATACTTCTCTGTAATCACTCCAGTATTCAAGTACCTTGTACCTTACCCGCGATAGATTGTGATATGAATGTATTTCAAAACAAACTCCAAATTCTTGCACGCACCTGAAATCCTTAACACCAATTCACGCCCCTCTCCCTCCCCCTAGTACCCAGATCCAGCTTGCAAAAACACCATATACGCGCATCGACTGCAACACGGCTGCACTACGTCACATGAGCCCACGCACACGTCGTACTCCTTCGAGCTTTGGGCGGTCCCTGCATCACCCACCGGTACCCAGAGATCTGACATCAGCATGGATCTGTACCCTCGGTCCCACAGATAGATCGCACAAGTACGTCCTACCTATATCCAGAACCCCGGCAGCACAAAACAACGGTCCCGAGAAACACGCAGCATTCCGCACCAGCATCATTTGAGCATAGCCGTGTACCCTTCCCGACAAAGAACCCGCAACCTAAGTGGCGTCTGACTTGACAGTCTTTGCCTTGTCTCATCGGGATCCAACTTCCTGTGGCGTTTGAGTAGATCGGGGGATCTCCATTTCCACAGTCTGGGATCTTTTCCATCTCTAGACGATTCTCGTCTTGATATCCGTTTTGCTGTAACCGCGGAGGCACAATACAGACAATGCTTCAGTAGTCAGGTAACCGGCCTAAGTAGATAGTATCAACAAGACTGTTTCATGTCTCGCCCTGTTTTCCTGGCGTCTTTGGTTCACCGGTGTACCCAAGAAAGGAAGTGTAAAAAAAACAAAAGAGCTTGGCATGGCACCGGTAGGGTCGGTACCAGAGCAATGGTGAGCGAGGAAGCTTATTCCCTTTGCTTTGGGGACCCAAGGTCCTGGGGCTGGCAGAGCCGCGCTTCCACTGCATCTTTGGTTTGCCGGGCTGAGTGTTACAAAGAAGGGGAGTTTGGTCGTCATCTTTGCGTACATGCAAGGTACCGGGCGTAACACCAGGTACTTGGTCAAGTGTTACCGTTATCTTGCAAGTTACACACAAACAGCTGGTACGAACCATGGACTTGGCAGGCTGGTCGATTTTTTTTAAACTTTCTTTTGTCGCTTTTGGCACCCAGAATGCATGATGGAGAAGTTTACCCGAGTTTCGTGGCGTGGCTGAATAAGAAACGGTAGATGTGACATCTGTAGCTATTGCCAAGTTGATGCAACTTGAATCAGGAAGTTGTCACGGCAGTGGCTTTCAATCCGTCACCTTGGTGGACAAAAGCAGGCTCGTGGTGGCACGGGACGGCTTTTTCAAAAGGTGTTGGGGGGTCCATATCTGGTCCAAGACGTATCCATTACGGGGTACCTCGATACCCGACTTTGACGTAAGCATAGACCATCAGCAGAGAAAGCCTCATCTGCATTCATTGTTAGACCTGCCGTTGAGGCATTCTGTTCCTCGGAGTGCTGAAGACAGTTTGGGTTACAGCGGTGCAAAAACAAGTATAGTTTGATCCGATACAATCCGTTCCATTGAGCATCCGATCCCCAGAATACGAGACCAAACTATGAAAAAAGAAAAGAGAAGAAAAGAAATAAAAGTGATGAATTGCCCTAGCGGAGCTGGATCCAAAACCACGATTTCGTGAAACAGTAGGAGAAAGAAGGCCGTACCATGTTTCATGCATGACGCAAGGGCTTCCAGCCGTGCCCCAGGATTCCCAGAGCGCGTTCCGCACATTTCCCATCTTGACTGGACCCGGATGTAGATTTCGATCTAGCGCATCCCCACATGCACGGTAGGTAGACCGAGTCGCACATGTCAGCAGCCCAATGCACTCGACGCGTTACCCCTCGTCCCGTCTCTCACTCACCGATGACAAGCGGGGAAATCCACCTCTCTCCCCCTTCAGCCATGCAGACATTCAGCTTGCACAAGCGGCCCCAACAAGGCGTTTTTCGCCTCTGGGCATTGGCAAGTCGTCTAGTGTACTAGAGTACCAAGTAGCCGGTCCGGACATGGTCGAAAAGGAAAAAGACAACCACATGACAGCTCCAGCCTTCGGGACTAGTAAGGGAAACCCCCAAGCCTCAACAATAGCGCGAGTTGCGCGCGCGTCGTGACTCACCTGCATACTGCATCCGAGCCTGCATGACCCAGTCGGTCGAGGCTAGCCCTGTCCGCGACACTGTCGCCATCGGTCAGGAAGACAATGCCATGGTGTCTGTTTTGGGGCGGAGGGGCAAGGGCTCAAAACGCAGGCGCAGCGGGTAAAGCAAAAAACAAAAAAAAACAAAAACTGGAATCTCGCTGTTAGACTCCCGACGAGCGGATCCTGTTCGACTTGCTGCCTGTGGCAGGACCGAGTGTTGTCCCCGGCCACACATGGCGTGCCGGTGATGTCGTATGCGTAGTAGGATGCGATCCTGCAACGGCGGCCATGACCTGTCCAAGGGTTCATCTCATAATTCAGACGCCGCCGTCGTCCCCGCGAGCTGGACTAGCGCCAAGGGCAGCGCTTGGCGAGTAGCTTGTGCTCGTACAGTGAACTCCAGCCAAGATGGGACAGCGCTAATAGCTAGCGCTGATCTGTCAGTTTTTTAGACTAAGCCTAATATAGATATTAAAAATACAGATATAATAGGGGTATAACGAAAGAAGTTAGCTACTTTTAGCCTTACTCTACTAATTTATACTGACTCTAGCTTTTCTAGCGCTAGCTTATATTCTGTAAGTAATATACTTAGCTCCTAAAACACATTACATCGTCTACTATAGATTACTAATACAGCTAGTTAGGCCGGACTGTAATAGTACTATACCTAGTAGGGTAGGGTTTATTATAATTAAGCTATGCTAAGTCGTCTATTAGCTACCGCTTAGGCTAAAGCTATCCTACTAAGTACTAGCTGTATTATTTCAGATAATATTATTGGTTAACTAAGCCCGCGCTAGACAGGCGTCCCATCTTGGCTGGAGCTCACTGTACTTGGGAGCCGATCAGAGGATACGTAATGACATGGATGGGGGGCCTGAATGGCTGTGCAGTATAGTGGCGAAGGATAAGATGGAGGCTTCGTACATTCAATGTCAGCCTATTGGATCGGATATAGTATTTGTCAGATGGCGACGTGCACATTGTTCTCTGTACTCGTAGGCTTGAAGTCGTAGCGAGCTTTCGTATTGCTAATCCTCAGCATCGGCTTGCACCATGGTGATCCCTTTTACAGCCCGTATTTTCCTTGAACTTAGTTTGTGTACACTAATCATCCCTCTTATTCTACCTGTGCTTGGCTAGCTTTGGCATGTTGATATCGACAACGTCACGTGAGCTCTCTCGAGCCATGAGGCATAGTCCACATTCTTGGTATATTTGACAAGACTAGACATATTCTGAGGAATTTACCCCTATTCACTCAATCAAATGTTGGGCTCGTTAGGGTAGATGGTGACGTAAATGATCCATTTGGAATATCCGTGTCGAGGGATCAACATATCAAGACTTCATATTCTTATCTTCCAGAAGAGGAATAGTACCCATGAGAGGGTATGGTGCGTAGAAAACAGAGTAACATGTCTATGGATAGATGCCAGCTCCAGGACCATGATACAATTGCTGTTTGGAGTCTCAGACCACGGCTTGTGACTATAGGGCGCTCTTCTACGATTACCAAAACCTTGGTCATAGCTACCATGTCAGGAAAACGACGGATAGAATGTCAACAAGCAGCATCATTGGGCCAAAAAAAAAAGCCATTTTACAAAAATAGATACCCCGACTCCGTAGTCGTCTCCCACATCTCAACCCTGCTCCAAGGGCTAGATACGTGCTGATCATTCCTCCTGAACTGTCCAATCGCATGCCCCATCCTTCAGAACGAAAAACATCAACAACCCACCGCCTACCCACCAGCATAAAACCCCGTAGACAAATTTCAATTGGTAAGAAGAAAGCATTGAACCGCAGTCTCGCATACTGCATCCAGCAAAGGTCAGCACTAGGCATGAATGGGACGCCAAGACCCTAGCAAATGCGCTAACCTGGTCAGCGCAGCGCGCAATAGATTAGATATTGAATGCCAAACACACTTTGAAGAGGAAAGAAGAAATGCTAACCTCCTGCATCTATGCGTGTCAGACGGTATAGCGCATAATGCCAAGAAAGTGTGCGCCGTGTTGAATTACGACATGTTAGCAGATTGGGCATCCCACTCACAAGCGGATTATGGACCAAGTACTAAGTTTGCTTGCAACACTATCGTCCACTACGCAGCGGATGAATGGGTATACGCTCCGTGTCTGCAATTGGGTTCTGCCCAGCCAGTCAGCCTTATCCAGACCCACAAATCTTCGAAACAAGGGTAGCTGAGCCAGCTGTAGCTATCATCTCCCGCTTCATGTTGCTGCCTGAACCGCAGACCTAAAAGAACGCTAGCTTTGCTAACGGTAGAAACTCGTCAAGGTTGACATGGAGCTCGTTGGATTCCTCATTATCATGAGTAGGCCATCATGCGTGTACAGGCATGGTAAACGCATTCATTCATCAGCTACAACTGCCGAGTTCTCCACGTCGTTTATGCAATAAAATCCTTTGAGAGGCAATCAAGCAGTATCGGGCCGCGTATATCTGCGGCCCTTTGCTCAACATACTTGCTGTGTATTTCACGAAACGGGGTTTAATTCGCAATGACTGCAATGCACGAGAAAGACCGCGTCCAGGGTGGTGCGTAGTGTCTCGGCTAGAATGGTTCCCAACATCGGCGCCAGACGTGTACATGGATTCTGCAACCCCTTGGGTACGATGATTAGTTACGACGTCTGTAAGTAGCACTTTAGTAACAACAGTCTCGTTAAGCCTCACCTCACCTATGAAGGATGGGGACCGCATGCATTCTAGCATTCAAACGCTAGCCTGGTTTACGTAGACTAGCCTGATCCGATGTGAGATACGGTGCTATCCATTGAGTGGTGGTACATCGCCTCGCAGGATCGCTAGAGAGCGAGCTGACCGGCGATTGGTTTTCCATAGCGATTCATCTTCACCAGCAGCGCATCGTCTACTGCATACTAATCCCCGCTCCCAAATCGGCCGTGTACTGGCATCTTCCAACCTGTCTTCATGTGATCTCGATGAATCCTGCGCAAGGAATCGAGGTCGCCATCAGGCCATGCCGGACATGCAGCGTCATCTGTATGGATGGATAATATAAGAAAACCCGCGATTAGCCACGGCGTCAGGCCAAGAACGTTGACCAAGGACTACTACCTGCAGAAGAAGGGTTCAGCCATACCACACGTCGAATCCCCAGCAGCACCTGCTTCCTCTGGCCCAAGACCGGGTATAAGCGTAGCGTGGCACAAAGATGCGCAGCCGCAAGACACTCACACTCGCAGGACGATGCAGGGCCCGCTTGTGGAGAAGGCGAGAGGCAAGGGAGGCAGGGAAGGAGCAAAAAGGTGTGAGTGGAGAAGCAACGGAGCGACTAGACTTGATCGATGAAATGCCCTAGAGTGCATGTAACATAGCCCCCCCGACTACCCCTCCAAGCCCATGATGGCGAACGCGACAAGAAAGAAAAAAGTAGCGGACGAGACCGAGACAGAGGCAATGGCGACCTGTTGGCGCATACCGAACAGGCCCCACGATGACTAGATAGCGTCCACCATTCGACGCGGATTTTAGCTCCGCAAATCAAAAGAACCAAAGCCATGCCAAAAGCATTCAAGACTTGCATGTCAAGCGCCAGCAAAAAGAAACGGGACCGAAGCGTTGGGTACAGCACAAACAAGAAAAACAACAACTGTGCGCCAACCGCAAACTCAAATGGGGAAAAACAAAGTATCGTGACGCAAAAGGACTGTTGGCGGGTAAGATGTGTATTGCACAAAAAACGGTCAGATTATGAACCATACATGTAGGTTGTTCACTCACCGGACCAGCCCCCTGTCACTCATTTACTTGAGCATTCAGCATTCTGAAAGGGCCTAGGGCGCAAAAGCAAAGAATCCCCCTCCCGTCCCAGAGAGAAATCGCCAACTAAGGGCAATGGCCAAAAGGCTGAACACGGGAGTGAAGTAAGAGACCCGAGGTAACGATACACAAGCAGTACGTTGAGCCGCACAAGACGCGGGGGACCCGTCCGGCTGGGGAGCGAAAGAGAGTAAGAAGCAAAAAGTAAAAAAGAAGAAGAAGAAGAAGAAGAAAGTAAGACCGGAGTAGATCCGACAGGTCGCAACCTGAGCCCTCCCCCCCGGGCAGAATTATTTCCCAAGTTGCGCCATTCGACTCTCCCATTTCCTTTTTTTTTCCCCCATTGTGTCCATGCCAGCATTCCCCACTGGGCAAGGGCCTGCGCCGGCGCCCTCGCAAAAGTGGTCAAAGGAAAAAAAAAACGCTTCGGCCAATGACATGGCCCCGATTCGAGAAATGCAAGTCCAAAGCGCAAATGTGATTCGACGAGATGAAATGAGCACGAAGAAGAAAACACGCACAAAACTAACCTACGACGACGACACACGGCGGGTGGAGTCGAGGTTGGACGGGAGGAAAGAAGGGGGGATTCGAGCCGAGGACTGGTGGGGGGGGGGGGGGG
>JALPSE010000021.1:54513-68248 GCA_030558545.1 Bipolaris gigantea
AGAACACTCGAGTAAAAACAAAGTGCTTCCATAAAAACAAACATCACTAGTCCATGCCATTCTGCTCTTTTGAGGCGTCATCATTCACGTAACCATGCCATCTCCGACTCTTCACGGGGATCTACACGCAACCTGCTTTTTTGCTGCCATGCTGTCTAGACTCCCAAATTTGGTCCTATCTGGCTCTTGAAACAAACAAAGACGGCACAAGCGAATGCTCTCGGCATCTTCCCGAGCCTTGGTGAGATGGAGACGGCGCATGCGCTATCCTTGGACGGAACCCTGCCTCTTCGGAGCTTCACCTAGCCCTGCACGCCTGTTCTGCTATCCTTGTCGGCGCGGCCATGGGCAGCCTAGACGTCCACTACCATCGAATCGTGCCGCCATCCGCTCCAAAGTGGGGAGGTGCCGCGAGGCTGCATCAGCGAGTGAAGGAGTGGCAGCCAATCACCCTACGAAGCCAACCGTTTTCTCCATCAACAAAGCAGTCAGGCGCTACCGGCTGCGTCAAGGCTTGACAAAGACCCGGGCGGGTTATCGCATTTACCCATCCATAGCTGTCAGATGATCCCCCTCAACACCCGTAAAATGTCTCTGGCAAAGAGCGTCATGGCTGACGAAGCTTGTCGTCTCTACAGTAGCACTCATGCGTCTTGTCTTTTGATTCCGCCTAGCCCGTCTCCCTCATGCATTGACCCTGACGGGTAAGAGTACGAGGTGCGGGAATCCCGGAGTTATCGTGCCCACCCACAACACGTGGAGCCTTGCTACGACTTGTGCAACGAAAAAAACAAAACCCTCTTGCTTGCTTCCCACCCTCATCCCCTTCAAGATGACATTCTCACTTTTCGATCCCAATCCCATCTATCCTTGGACAGGGAAACCCTCCCTTTTGCATGCACACGTCTTTTTTTTTCTTCTCTTCTTTTCCAGACAGGCCATCATCGGTCTGTATCACGCTCAGACTCTCCACGCAAGAGAATAGACATTGCCAAATGCTCAAAAAGAAAAAGAAAAAAAAAAGGCAACATGGACACGTCTTTTTTGTTGATCCGTACCTCCAGGGCATCCGCCTTCTGCATCCATGTCTCACAGCGAATCTATGCATGGGACAGGCGGCAGGAAAAACACTGGCACTTGGATTTGCATGCCACTGCGCCACATCCCCTGCAAGTGCGAAC
The DNA here is from genome assembly GCA_030558545.1 of Bipolaris gigantea. NCBI lineage: Eukaryota > Fungi > Ascomycota > Dothideomycetes > Pleosporales > Pleosporaceae > Bipolaris > Bipolaris gigantea. Next base: position 55,695 of record JALPSE010000021.1, read on the forward strand.
CAGCCCTGTGTAATGTGCTGTACAACAATCGACTTACGCGTCCTGTCACTGCCAAAGTAATGAAATGTGCCAAGCGTATTCATGTCCAAATGACGGCCGACATGATCGCATCATTAGATCATGAGGGACGTCGATGCCGAGACAATGCCTAAAAAGGTAGAATTGCGAAAAAAGGTTGAGGCTGGAAGCGAGGAAAGACGGTGAGAGCATGCGGCGGCGGCGGCGGCTGCTGCTGCTGCACACTATCCCTACCGATGTTGTTTGGGCAAGGCACGCGAATGCAGGCCATCAGCTGAACAACACAACACGGAGCAAGCATGGTTGGATTGAGGTCTGGGAGGTATGCAGAGACATGTCTACCACTCGTCAGTCTTCCCCTGGAGCAAATACACATCATCACATGACCATCAATACAACGTCAGCAGTCGCAAAGTGTTCCATCCTGACCGTACCACAACCATTGTTGCATTCACTCTTCGTCTTCAATAGTCTTGGCTTCAAGATTGAGAAAGCTTCTGCCAATGGCTTTTTCATGTCAGATTGGTATTCATCGTCTTGCAGCCAAGGGTTTACATACACCATCTTGGTTCCGTCAAAATCCATGTCTGTCTTGTTAACAACGCCATTGTAACGCCATCAATTCGAAAATGCATAAACGGTCGGTATCGTACCATCAGGCTAGAGCTCGCTTGCCTGCCTCACATTATGAATCCTGTCTCTCTGGAAAAGCGATCAAACCTAGGTCCCAAGGCAGAACCGGTGCCATTGGCTTGGTTTACTTGCGGCCAGGCGCAAGACCAGGAACTGCGCTGAAACGTTCGTCACGCTCCGTCTTGAACAAGACCTGGCACCAAAATTCCTTGGCGTCTTCATCGTACCAGAACCAGAACTTGCCCTCTCTCCTGTCGATATCACGCGACTGCAGCTTGACCGCAACAGTCTCATAAGGCTCTCCGGCAACAATGAGATACTGGTAGTTTGGGTCGGGCTCTTCAACCCTCTGCTCGTATGCACTCATGATACGGACCTTTGGGGTTACGCCAGGGCTGAGATCCGGAAACTGGAACTGGAATAGCAGCCCGTTTTGACGCGTGTTGGGGTCGCGTACTTTTGTGATGCGGTATCCAGGCCGCCCAATCTTGATGACGTTCTTCTTGGGCACCACCCCAGCAAGCAGTCCTTGCTGACCGACATCGTCCCTTTTCCCTTCTCTTTGCTCCTTTGCAGCACGGCGCGCCAGGTTTGTTTGATGCTTCCTTCCTTGCGTATGTGCGAGATAGGAGCCATCGTTCTGGTGGACCGTTAAGCAGAGACGGCACTCGAAGCTACCGACGTGGTTCTTGAAAAAGTACGGGTCCTTGTCGAGGTCAATCGTCTCGAGTGCGAGCTTGCGCAGACGTTCTCTTCGGTCGGCATTCGTCGCAGACTGTGAGGCCACACCTCCTCCACCAAACTTGGAGCCTGCGCGATTCTGTGGGAGTTAGCGGCTGCTTTCAACTTTTTCGTGACGTGTGAACCTACCTGGTAATCCATATTTGATCGCTCTCCAACAGGTTTTTTTGGTCAATCCGAAGAGCTACAAGGGGTTTTGGATATGGCACTCGTACGCGACTTGTGCTTGCTGAGTGCAGAGGGCTGTGCAGTGAGGCGCGTCGGTCGTGGATGTGCTATGGGCATGTCAGGACTTCTCAAAGCGGCCATCAGGTACCACGCTAGCGAGGCTCCACTCGCCACATCACGTGCACGGTTGCCTTATACCTTCATGCAACACCTAAATTTGGTGCTTACAATAGTTAACCTGCATTGATTCTGGGGGGAAAGCTCCATCTCTGCGAAAGCCAGTCTGACAAGACTGACCAATTTCCTAGTACAACATAAGGAGAAGGACCACGTGAATATTATCAAAATTACAATACGCTCTCAACGTTACCTCACTGGTCGACATCAGGGTCAGCAATGACAACAGACATCTATCTCGGTAAACGCCTTTCGTATGCTTCCCGCCTTTGTACGGTTCGTTATCACGGCCCCGTGGAGGGAACAGCCGGTACATGGCTTGGAGTAGAATGGGACGATCCTACCCGTGGCAAGCACTCGGGCTCGCACCAAGGCATTCAATACTTTACCTGCTTGAATCCTTCTCCGACCTCTGGCTCCTTTATCCGACCAACCCGCAAACCAGACCCGCCGCGTTCGTTTGTAAAGGCACTCAAAGCAAAGTATGCGTCTGAAGAGGAAGACCATGGGGAAGAAGGATCCCGGGATCCCGATGTCCAAGTCGTGTTTCATCTTCAGGCACCCCATAAACAAGATGATCGGAAGCCAGTGACTTTCAACGGAAAGCCAGCCGAGGAAATCGGCTTCGACAAGATTCGACGCCAGCTCGCTCAGCTGTCGGAATTGAGGATTATCATCTTGGACGGGCTATGTATGCATCGTCCAGAAGCACGGGGCACGACGTGGATGGAAGGCGGCGAGAAGAGCGACGTAAAGGACGCTTGTCCAAAGGCCATCGAACTTGATTTGAGCAGGAATCTGCTTGAGGATTGGAGAGAAGTGGCGGCAATATGCGAGCAATTACCGGAACTGAGAAGCTTGAGGGTAGAGTGGGTCTTGCCCTTTCTTTCATCACTACAGCCATAATCTGGGTGAGATGCTGATAGAAGAGAACAGCGGTACACGTTTCCGGGATGTGAATCTTACGGACGCGGAGCAAGAAAGGTGCCGGAAAGCTTTTGCACGTACAACGTCCTTGAAGCTAGAAGACACCCTTCTTCCTTGGGCCGACATAGCACGCCTTACTCATCTCTTCCCATCCCTCGCCACGTTTTCCGCCTCGAGCAACCTCTATACAGCACTCACGCCACATGCACCCAACCCAACAATTACCGACTTGACGCTCGAAGACAATCACCTCACATCCCTTTCCTCCATCGAATGCCTATCAAGGCTACCAAACCTCCAGCGACTGATTTTGAAATCCAACAAAGTCTCCGAGATAGCCAGTGCCGGCGTATCGGCACCGCTCTTCCCGAAAACAGTACGAGAAGTCGATCTCTCGTTTAATGAGATAACGACATGGAGCTTCATCGAACAACTCGTTCACGTCTTTCCTGGTCTCGAGAGCCTTCGAGTCTCGCACAACCCCCTGTATCAATCCCTCCACGCACCAGACGGCCGTTCTCTGACTGCCGATGACGGGTACATGCTTACGCTTGCGCGACTGGGGCAGCTCAAGACGCTAAACCATAGCCCAATCACCGAGAAAGAGAGGCTGAACGCAGAGTCGTACTACCTTTCGATGATAGCAAAGGAGCTTCAGTTTGCATCTGAGAACCTGCGAGAGGGAATCTTGAAAAGCCATCCGAGATACGAGTGGTTGTGCGAGGAGTATGGCGAGCCTGACATTCGGCGTTCCGCAGACGCTGTGAACCCAAACTCCCTAGCTGCCCGGCTGCTTCGTATCAAATTCTATCTCGCAACCTCTCCGTCTACGATTTTCGAAACAGAGATTCCAATGGGCAGTACTGCATACACTACTCTTGGTGTTGTAGGCAAGCACCTCAACATCAAGCCTATCAAATGCAAATTGGTCTGGGAAACCGGTGACTGGATGTCGGTACGCAAGTCGGCTACGGAAACTGTGGAGGATGGGTGGGACTCGGAGGACAGCGAGGCGGAGATGGGCATGGAACGTGTGATGCGTGAAGTAGAGATTGTGCCTGGCACAAGGTCGATTGGGACTTGGATTGATGGGACGGAGGCTACTGTCAGGGTCGAAGTGCAATCGTAGGGCCACTGAACGCCGCTGCCATATAAACACTGGAGATATTGGGACTTGCTGAAAAGTGGCCTTCGCTCAGCGGAACCACCAATTAACCTAGCATTCGCACTTAGTATATGGCATGTAAAATAAGCCGGCGTACCTACGGACACATTCACACCCTCTCCAACACCCCTAACAGCATGCCACCATCCCAAAGGAATGTATAGCGCATCGCCGGCTCTAAGAGTCGTTTCCCATCCTTTCACCCCGTCCTCATTTTCGTCCCAAACTGCCGTCTCGAGACCCTCCATCTCCCTGCCCTGCATCATTTCTGCACCCCTCCTATTCGCATCACCAGCAGCTCCACGTATCTGCTGCCGCACCCTCTCAAACACGCCTCTCCCAACCTCGGGTGTCATCATCCTGACCCTCTTCTTGCCCGCCAATTGCACAAAGAGATTCGGGTTCGGATCCCGGTGCAGTGGAGTACGCGTCGGCGGTCTACCCATCCAAAGACTCGAGGCATAGATATCGCCACGAGCTTTCAAGCACGTGAGGAAAGCCAATGGCACGGGCAAGTCTTTGTTGAGTTCCACCGGGAGGTCTTGCAGCGAATGTTGCGCAAGGTAAAGGCGTACGCCCTGCTCCTCCGCCGCGCTCATATACCCTAGAAGAGTGGAGAAGGGCGCTTCGACGCGATCGAACGTCTCGTTCTGGGCATGGTTGGCGGATGGTCGCGTTACTTCTAGCGGCACAATGGCGTTGCCAAAATTCCCCAGATACGCCAAATCAAGCTTTTGAGGGGATCCAGGCTGGTCATCGCTCGCATCGAACCATTTCTTTGCCGCTGGGAAATCGGAAAATGCGGATCGAAAGACGGCAGGTTGGTTGGCGTCGAATCTGGGTATGCTAAGCTTCTTTGTGTTATCCAGATACTCCAGGGCTTCTACTACGCTGAAGCGCTTGGTTTCGGACGCGTAGGGTCGCACGCAGGACTTTGTCAAGATCAGTGGTCGAAACAGCCGGAACATGGAGGTTTTAGTTGAAGCAGTGATGGCATGGTGGTTCTCATCTGCGGGGGGAACTTGCCCCACATGAGCTTGCCCCACTGTACCATTTCCTCTGCCTATCTCATATCTCTTACGTATCTTCCGCTGTTAAGCGCCCATATTGAGTATCTAGGAGATATTGGAGTGGTTTTTCACTGCCAGTATACAAAGGAAAGACATCTAAACATAAGCCCTAATCTTATTGCGAAGTCACGTGGCTTATACAGGAGCCTGTCTCTTCTCCGGTAAGATTATATGCACTAACCTCCTAACATATGATTCCTAGTTACTTATCCTTTCACATACGACAGTCGGAGGCTGGCAGCAGAAATCCCGGTCATATCATTCGTACTTGAGCGATTTGCTGGCGGATTAGTAGTTAGGTAGGTAACTAATAGCGAATCCCTACTATTGTATGTTTTTTAAATCTTCTTTTCCACTTAAACGCCTAAGTTATATAGGTCAGGTTCGGCAATATAAAGTATTCTACAATATCCAAAGCTCACCACACACTCTATCTCAAAGGCCTAGTCACTTCTAAAAAAGACACAATTAATAACTTACTCATTGCATAACTAAAAGCCCTTCCTTCTCTTAGCAAAGAGATGTTTGATACCCGAGAGTATATCCACCTGCTATCCTTGGAAGCGGAATGTGCTGTTTATTTCTAATATCTTAATTTAAGATCCATTTGTTTTAGCACTTGAAAGTCAGAAAAGCAGGAAAGATTTGTTTTATTGATCACTGTATAGTCTAAAACCCCGTGAAGATTCGATGCAAAATGACCTTTGTACAAAAGTATATACCACACTAGTTGCCTATACATTTCATGAACATATACTCTATATTCGGATATCTCGATCCATGGATAATCCAAGTATATTCATACAGACACAAAATGTTCAAAAGACAAACTAACCATTCGCACTCCAGTCAGGTTACAAGGCCAATCATCACGAAATGCCAAAAGAGTGGTGCAGTATGAGGACTTGAAAGAATGTTGATGAGATATGCTGGGTACTAATACACCGGAATGTGGTACTGTACGATGGAACGGATACTGGTGGATAACGCGTAAACATCTGGTGGCCAGATTGTTGTATCGTATATTCGTCTGATGTCAAAGATGTACACGGACAAGCACTGGAACATGCTTCTTGCTGCTTCGCGAAACAAACACGGATACAGTTGAAACCCGTTACCTGACAGGCAACTCCGTCTTGGACTCGAAGCTGTACCGAAGCCACTCGCCAACAGCTCTCAAACTCTCCCATCGCACGCTCTCATCCGCCTCTTGCATCAACTCCATAACTCTGCCCTTCAAGCCCAACTTCTCAAGCTGCTGTCGCTTCTCTGGCACCTCTTTGACCAGGTATGCAACATCATTGCATCCAATTGCCAATACCTGCTTGTCATTTTCCCAGCTCTTTGACAAAATCTCGGCAAGCTTCTTGGGTAGTTCGCCCTTGTTCTCTTCCAATATGCGACGTGCATTGTCTCGCCAGAAAGTAGGGTTACGATGGGGCGGAGACCAGCGAAGGTGACCGGAGTGGAGTTCGGCTGCGTATTCGTCAAATGTGGTTTGAGTCTTGGTGTACTCATCAAGCAGCTCATTTAGAGTCTGCAAGTCCTCGAGCGCATCCTCGTCGGTCAAATGACGTGACTTCAGGCTTGTAAGGAGAGAAGGCAGGCGAGCAAGGACGGCGGTAGGAAGCAAAGTCTGACGGTTCGTGGTTAAGAGGTTGACAAGCGTAGAAAGGAGCAGGCGTGTGGTCTTCTCCTTGGGAGAGACCTTGAGGAGCTGTGTGTAGAGAATGACAATGTCGTGTTCACTGTGGCTATTAGCGGGGGCAGAGGATGGTGGGGGCGGGAATATAGCGCACTCTTGAAGACCCTCTCCAACTAGCTCGCCCTCAAAGCTGAGCTGCCAGATGACAAGAAGGACGTGGTAGAGCAGTTGGAGGCCAACACCGCCCGAGATGGCGCCATCAGCTGTGCTGCGAATACTGGCGCCGGCGCTGTATAGGGTCGAGTCCGTATCCTTTGCGGATCCCGCAGCGGCGCGCAAAATGTCAAACAGAGGGTTCACCGTCTCTTTCCCATGCTCCCAGAAGACGTGCCTAGAGCGCTTACTGCGCAGCACAGCAGAGTATTGGCGCACGGCAATGTCCTGCAGGCCGGCGTCGGAGGCTTTTGCCAGTGTCGAGAGGTAGGAGAAGAGTTGAGCGAGGGCCTCGTCAAGCTGGGGAGTGGTCTTGGAAGACTGTGTGACGGCGTGTGACAGCAGACCAGACAAGACCGACGAAGTAAGCAGCGGCACAGGGTCTTCGTTGCTGGACGAGGCTTTGAGAAGCGGGAGGAATGGCTTGTAGGGGGCCGGATGCTGGGCTAGGGCCGATGTCAAGGCGGGGATATCTGTCGCCATGAGCTTCACGTTGCAGGCAGCAGCATGAGGGCAGCATGCGTACCATCAATCATATCACCCAGCAGGACGAGCATGTAGTGGATGATGTCCTGGCGCTTGGCGGCTGCCTCGAAGATGCTCTGGGAGCCATTGCCGCCGACAAGCAGGGTAACAAATCCGTCTACATCGGCCTCGATGGTCTGCTTGCGCTGCTCCTTGCGGACCTTGTCGATGGACTTGATCTTCTTGAGGTCGGCGTCGGTGATGGTCTTTGCGCGCACGGCGCCTTCCCACGAGATGGGGCGGGCGCGGATGTTGTTCTGGATCGACGTCAGGTAGGTGGGCGGGTCCGGCGAAGACATGGTGGACGTGCGGATGCAGCGGCGGGAGGGGTGGTGGGCGATGTGGAAGCTTGGAGGTTGGGTTGGGGAGCTTGTATCGATGTAGTAGCTCCTCTGCGCCTAACGACTTGCATACGCGGGCCCACCAAGCTCCGTCATCTGGCGTGCACTCAGCTAGCTTGAGCAAGGGCCCACCGCTTGCCGGTCTTGGCATCAATCTTTCGCAGACCACTATTCACTCCCACGCCCACCACTACAACAACTACACCCACACTCGTAGCCACTCGCCCCGGCTGCACACAGTTACATATGGAGTACTTTAGTCTCAAGCGCTCCACGGCTGCCGACCGTGGCCAATCAAATCTCTCCAGCAAGGTCTACGTGCGATCTACAAAAAGCGGCAAAGTCCAAAAAATTGTCAGAGAGCTCTATCTGCGACATGACATTCCCTGTTCATCTACCCTCTGTAGAGCATGTCTCGAAATTGCGCCCGCTGACTACTCCAAAAAGAGTTTGTTAACCACGGCACCTTTTCACGTGCAGTCCCACACTAACCTGTTTCAGCATCTCCTTTCGTCCTGTCCGACACACCGGCAGGATCAAAGCATTTCCCCAATGGCCAGTATCTAGTTCCAGACACGAATGCCTTCCTTACGGGAATGGACCTTTTTGAGGTCGAAACCGCCTTCCATGATGTCATTGTGCTGCAAACCGTGCTCGAGGAGGTTAAGAACCGCTCGCTGCCGCTTTACCACCGCCTGATATCTCTGACCAAGAATGAGGGAAAGCGCTTCTACGTCTTTTTCAACGAGTTCAGACAAGAGACGAATGCAGTCCGAGAGCCCGGCGAGACCATCAATGACCGCAATGACCGGGCAGTGCGCAAAGCCGTCCAATGGTACAACCAGCACATCACCAACGCCGTCAAAGCACGAAGCAAGACACAGACTCGCATCCCCACCGTCGTTATGATTACTGATGATAGGGACAATCTGCGTAAAGCCAAGAGCGAGGATGTGCCTGGCTTGACATGTGAGTCTCCAGCGCAATCATGGCTGCTCAACACTAATCTCTGTCCAGTATCCGACTTTGTTTCCGGCCTGGAAAACTCTGATGAACTTCTCGACATGATTAGTGCCGCGCAAGAACAGCGCGAAGTCAGATCAAAAAAGGCAGAAGTCTTCTACTCGGAGCATTACTCCGTCTCAAAGATGATGACAGGTGTAAAAGCCGGCACTTTACACCAGGGTATTTTTAACGTTTCACCGTACAACTACCTCGAAGGCTCTGTACATGTTCCCGCTTTTGACAAGTCACTCCTTATCCTAGGGCGCGAAAACAGCAATCGCGCGGTTTCTGGCGATGTTGTCGTCGTCGAAGTGCTGCCTCAAGATCAATGGAAAGCACCGTCTACAAAGATCATCGAAGAGGAAACAGTGAACAAGAACGACAATGCTGAGGCAGAAGAGGGGGAGAATGTTATTCCCGAGAGGGAGCGACGAGCATTACAAGAGGAGGTAAAACGAGTTCACGGCCAGAGCGTAGAAGGACGACCGCAGCCGACAGCACGGGTTGTGGGTATTATCAAGCGTAACTGGCGGCAATATGTGGGTCATATCGATCGCGACTCGGTCCGCTCTTCATCAAAATCCAGTAGACAGCAACAAACTGTCTTCCTCGTCCCCATGGATAAGCGCATACCCAAGATCCGTATACGAACACGGCAGGCTGGAGAGCTCCTTGGTCAGCGCGTTCTAGCAACCATCGACTCGTGGGAAAAGGATTCACGGTATCCGGTTGGCCATTTTGTTCGATCACTTGGTGAACTTGAATCAAAGGGCGCAGAAACCGAGGCTTTACTGCTCGAGTGGGACGTGCAATACAAGCCATTCCCCAAGACAGTCTTGGATTGTTTACCTGCCGAAGGCCACGACTGGAAAGTACCCGCCAGCATGGACGACCCGGGTTGGAGAGGGCGCAAGGATCTTCGCGACCTTTTGGTCTGTTCTATCGATCCTGTTGGCTGTGTTGATATTGACGATGCTCTCCACGCTCACAAACTGCCAAACGGCAACTACCAGGTTGGCGTTCACATTGCCGATGTATCACACTTTGTCAAGCCGAATAATGCAATGGACAAAGAAGCGAGTCAGCGTGGAACGACGGTATATCTGGTCGACAAGCGCATAGACATGCTCCCCATGCTTCTTGGAACAGATCTGTGCTCGTTGAAGCCATACGTTGAGCGATACGCCTTCTCTGTGATTTGGGAAATGACAGAGGACGCTGATATCGTTGCTTCTCATTTCACAAAGTCGGTCATCCGCTCAAGAGAAGCTTTTAGCTATGAACAAGCTCAGATCCGGATAGACGACCAGTCACGAACCGACGACCTAACAAAGGGCATGCGGACACTGCTCATGCTCTCCAAGAAGTTGAAGCAAAAGCGAATGGATGCGGGAGCCCTGAATCTTTCCTCGCCAGAGGTAAAGGTCCGAACGGAATCCGAGACGTCAGACCCAGCAGATGTGCAGACCAAGAAGCATCTCGATACCAATTCGCTCGTTGAAGAGTTCATGTTGCTCGCCAATACCAGCGTCGCCGCGAAGAACTATGAAGCCTTTCCGCAAACAGCTCTGTTGCGCCGTCACGCAGCGCCACCTAAGACAAACTTTGAGGAGCTTGACAACCAGCTGAAGGTAAAGAAGGGAATGGAGATCAAGACGGACAGTTCTAAGGCTTTGGCCGACTCGCTCGACAAGTGTGTTGATCCTAACAACCCCTTCTTCAACACTCTGGTCAGAATCATGGCTACACGCTGTATGATGTCGGCGGAGTACTTTTGCGCAGGTACACAAGCATATCCAGAGTTTCGACACTATGGTCTGGCCAGCGAGATCTACACGCACTTTACATCGCCTATTCGCCGTTATGCTGATCTCGAAGCGCATCGTCAACTTGCCGCTGCCATCGAATACGAGCAACTAGACGCCAGTCTGCAATCGAAAGCCAAGCTCGAGGCTGTATGCAAAAACATCAACGTCCGTCACCGCAATGCCCAAATGGCTGGACGAGCCTCGATTGAGTACTACGTCGGCCAAGCGCTCAAGGGCAAGGACATTCACGAGGAGGGGTTCATCATGAAGATTTTTTCCAATGGCTTTGTCGTGTTTGTGCCGCGCTTTGGCATTGAGAGCCTTATCCGCTTGAGGGACCTTGCGACTCCAGAGCCAGAGGCCGACTTTGATGCTGAAAACTACGTACTCGGTATCAAGGGCGATATCAAGAGGAGCGTGGAGTTGTTTGAGAAGGTTACTGTCAGGATTACGGATGAGCTTGAAGAGAGCACTGGCAAGAGGAAGGTCAAGTTGAGTCTGGTCTGAGCATGAATGGAAGAAATACGACGGTTGTGTTGCATTTGTTGTTTTACCATGGACAAAAAAAGACGAGTTGGCTTTTCTCTGTCACGTACTATACGTAAGATGAGTGAATTGAAGACCCGACGTCTCATGCAAGTTTCTTCGTACCCTACCGGTTGCCATTCTCTGATGATGTCCATTCGATGCCCGATGCCGATGGCCGCATACCATTCTGACCGAAGCTAGCCAGCACCGTACCAAACAAACGATAGACAGCCAGCCAGCCAGCCAGCCACACGGCGCGTCATGCAGCATCCCTGAAGTGGACGTTGGACGTTGGCCAACGCCCGCATCCACCCAACTACTGCACACGTAAAGAACGGCCATCGCAGCCACAAACCCCCCCAAACTGGCATCTAGCACCAACACCAATGCAAGCGAGGATAACGCTACCCCGCCACATTTCTACTGAGCTCGCTGGCTACCAGACGAAAACGAGGGGCTCCCCACTTAGTGCGCCCCCCTCCCCTATACCGTAGTGAAAGCCACACCAAAGCCACACCTCGCGATAGTTCAGCGCACCAAGGCGAAGAGGGTGTGCTGCACGCTTACCTCGCTACTACTATTCTCCATCTCCAGCTCGCCCCCCCACGCCCCCCCTCCCAGCGGACTCGCCGATAAATTCTCGGCTAGTAACCGTTTGAAATCCGCCCATTTTCGTTTGCTTTTCTCTTGCACGGCCATGTCTCTCTTTCGCTTCGGCCAACGACCGTAGCCAGTCCTGCGAGGAGGCATGCAAGCGGTAGTAATCGTAGTAGTAATGTGTCGTAGATAGCAAACGACAAGGCATGGTCAAATCACGCACACGGTGTCCTCGGCACATGCCCCATTCTCCACAGACGTACCGTATAGCGTGTTTTTTCGTATATGTGTGTGTGTGTTTGAGTTGTGTGACTAGGTACATACGCGTACCACGCATTGTACTACCATGACCATCCCCACGAAGCAGCCGACTAACGGACTGAGCGGGTGGGCGGGCAGACTAAATGGTAGGTACCGTGGTAGGTAGCAGAGGATCCACTACGTAAGAGGAAGAAGAAAAGTGTAGGGGTAAAAGCGCTTAGGGGAGAATGGCGCCATGACGCCGTAGTACGACAGAAGGGTGGAGGTGAGTTTTTTTCTTTGACAAAGGGAATGACGGGCGAGGGGTACAATTAAAAGATGGACCGTGACCATCCCGGGAGACGGGCCGAGAGTGGGATTGTGTGGGTTTGGGGGAAGAGAAACCGAAGTTGTGCCGTTTGGGAAGGGGGGGGAGGGGAATGGGATGAATGTGTAGTATAGGCTTTGTGACTTTGTGCGCTGCTTGGATGTCGTGGTAAAGACCGAGTTGCTCCCATTTGTGATGCAGTTCAGCACAGTTTCTACGCCGGTTTTTCTTTTGTCGCGTATACATTCACATCTTGTATATGTGGCACGAGGTGTTGTTGCTTGGTTCCAGGAGGGAATTTGGGAACCTTATTCCATGTTGGCTTTTTTTCTCCTTATCATCCAGGTACCTACGAATGAAAAGAGACAGAGACATAAAAATCAATACAACTATTATTAGGACGGGGAAGGGGGGGGGGGGGTGGG
>JALPSE010000021.1:77015-115053 GCA_030558545.1 Bipolaris gigantea
GGCGCAAAGATTCGGCTTGGTTGTGGGCTTGTTATGGCGCAGGGGATGTTTGTGCAAAGATAGGGTTATGGTGATGAGGTGGATATCAGGGTACTGCGGCATATGGCTGACTGGATGTACCTTTTGGGACACGGTGACGGCTGTCGTGCAAGCCTTGGGTCAACGAATAACGATATTGATGTAGTATGTTTTGGTGCTGTACGGGTATTTTGACGGAGTGAGGAATAGTCACCATGACCTCTCGAATCACAGTGTTCAGCTGAACAATAAGAAATGACTAATCACCCCTCTGGAGTTTGCATGGACGAGCAGTGTTTTGACTCTGATTTAATAGAGCCTGAATCGGAAAGCGCAAGTCACCGCGGTTGAGAGGGATGGTACCGGTAAAGCCAACACGCTTGTTTCCAGCTCACCCCCTCCTACCACTTGGGGGTGTGATGTCTACATGCTGGGTTTGTCGAACACGACTGCGTAGAGGGAGTGCTGGAGGAGCTCTACGAGAGGATTGGGCTACCTAGCTCTGGGCTGCGATTGGTCCGTAGTTTTGAGGAAGTGGATAAGTGTAGAGGCGCACGGTAAAATGGATGGAGGGATGGGCGAGAAGTGGAAGAAGAATAGCAGCTTGATGATGCCGGATGGTGTGGATTCCTTTTCGCTGCAATTGAAGGATGGCACGAATGAACCGAGCCCGAAGCTTCCCATCAACCATCAATGCGTAACATGAGTGTGTGTGTGAAGCGATGTCGGAGCTCAGGAGAGGAAGAGCTACCTTGTCGCCGGCAGGCAAGTGAGCCAATGACGTCGCAAAGCCGCCGCAAACCTCCACCAGCACCTCCGCTCCGTCGCGTCCCCCAACTAAACCTCCACAATCGCAACCGCAGTCGCAACCTACACCAAGACACGTCAGACGGGGCAGCCATGGCAGCCACATGCTCGTACCCACCGGCCGTAGCCAAGCCGGCGTCTTCGTCGACGCCCTCCAACACAGCCTTTCCCTTTCCACCCCACTACTCCTTCCCCCCCTTCTTCACCCTCCAGCCCGTGGCCAGCACGCGCAGCTCGCAGCTCGCGTCGTGGTCCACGCTCATCCAATCCTACTGCCGCCACCACCGCATCTTCACCCTCTCCCTCATCGACGCCCTGCCGACGCCCTTGTTCACAAACGCCACCCTCGGCCGCAGCCTCTCGCTCCGCGACGCAAAAGCAATCCTCACGTACATGGCCTCGCCCGAGGGCGGGAACCGCGCGGAATTCATCACCGCGGGTGCCGCGAAGAAGGGCTCCAAGGCGGACGAGGGCGAGGGGGGCAGAGTGTGGGTGTACTGGCGGAGACCGGAGGAGTGGGCGACGGCGATTGAGGAGTGGGTGGAGAGGACGGGCCAGAAGGGGACGGTGCTGACGCTTTACGAGATGGTAGAGGGGGATGCGGTAGGGAAGGAGGAGTTTGGCGGCATGGACATGGACTTGTTGCAGAAGAGTTTGGGGGTTTGTGTTAAGAGGGGGAAGGCGCAAGTGTTTGGGAGTGGGGGGGAGGGCGAGGGTGTGAAGTTTTTCTGACGGTGGGGGCATCACGGCTTTGTTTCTTGGAGGGAGAGAAGAGTGGAAATGATACCCAAACGAATAGATTTGCACATGGTGTTTGAAGAGGCTTCTTTTGCTGGATGAGTGGGTGTATAGGCGTGCAACCGAGGGCATCGTTTTCTTTTTCCCAACAACCAATAGATCCCCATGCAGTCTAGATTTAGAAGAGAAGAAAAAACAACAATAAGAACAAAGACGCCTGCTACATCCATGCTCCACACCAGATGTCGACTCTGAAACCCTCGACGCAGCATTGAGCCACTAGCGACACAAACATGGACCGCCCGAAAAAGAAGACAGCTATGCAGATGCCGACGCACTCGTAGACTTTGCCTAGGCCGAAGCATCGGGACAACGTCACCGAGGCATCCCTGCAGTGTGGCTCTCACCCAAAACAAGCTGTTCGGTAGGCGCCACCTTAGCAAAGGCGGACGGACAGCAAGGTAGCGTATGCCAAGACTTGGCTGTATGGGAGCATAATGGTCTAGTGAGACGATAGTGTGTGGGGAAAGCAAAACGACCCGTCATAAACACGGAGGGGAACTGTGTTTTCTTTTTCTTCCCTTATTTTTTTCGTCCAGGAGAGATGAGCGTTGAAAGCTTAGGGGCCGGGGAACTGCAGTTCCTTTCTCCTTTGCATTGATGGCGCAGCTCAGCTTGGCGCGTTCAAACAGACATTATCGGAAGCTACGCAGCGACGGTGAGATGTGAGAGAGAGAGAGAGAGAGAGAGAGAGAGAGAGAGAGAGAGATGGTGGCATTGGGGAATGCACATGTCAGACGGATGGATAAGGCCAAAGGAGATACTGCTCGATCGGCTACTTCAGACAGTAGGTTCGGCTTGGCGGTTCGAGGAAGCGGAAGATGGGGGCGGCAGTGTTTTTTTCTTCTCGAGGCCGGGCTAGCAACTTCACGATTGTCTTGGGGATTGGGGTCTGCGACACTTTGTACGACACAAGTAACACTGATTTGTGGTGTTGGTTTGGCCCATGGTTGGTGGGCCGTGACATGGCCGTGCGATGATGATATTGCTGCTGGCAAGTGTACTGTGTGCACTGCTGTGATGTACCCATATCGGTACTTGGGCGTGGAACACTCTTGTTTAGAGGGTGCATCAGAAAGCAAAGAAGAAAAAGAAGATGGCTGCAACAAACAGTGGCATGGGAGCGGGCCGTCGGCTAGGGTGAGGTAGGAGCGCACGGACACGGGTCACGTGCTTAGCGCAGCCTTGTGGCCGTGAGGTTGATGATGGTTGCAGGGCCCGGGTTGGATGGATGGATGGCGATGCTAAGGCATGGTGTGTGCGATGGGGGCTACATGGATGCTGACCAGGGAGAATGGGAGAGGGCGAATAGAGAAGATGAAAGCTGGGCAGCTGGGCAGCTGCATAAGACGCCGTTTCCAAGTACCAGGCAGGTAGTGCGATTACTGCCGGACGGCGCACCACGCACAACGGTGCACGTCTGCAAGGACGCGTGCAAGAATCGTCGGTCGGTCGCCTGGGGGGCAGCAAGGCGGGCGGAATGGGGCAGACAGGCGCGGCTAGAAGAAGAGCTGGCCATGTGCAGGCAGCCTCTTATAGGCCATGGGCGCATGGCGAGCTGGCCGATGAGACGGAAAAGCCGAGGACGCTCATTTCCGGTCGCGTGTCGCAGCTTCCCCCAGCCGGCGCTGCCTTCCTTCCTCTTCCACGACTGTGTACGCGTGCGGCCCTCGCAGCTTCCCTACCCACTACGCTCATTTCTGCATGTTGCGAGCCCGGCCGCCGTGTCCCCTCTGCCCTCTGCCCTCTGTCACGCCGCTCCGCCGTCAATCTACATCGCGCCCTCGCTGTTTCTCCCCTCCATGCCGCCCATGGCCTAGCCACCTGCGCGTCTCCACGTCGATACCTTTCTTCTGCTCCCGCCTGGACTCCCACGGCACAGACAGCCTCCACGCCCACACCCGCGCCCGCGCCCGCGCCCGCGCCCACGCCCACTGCTCCTCCTCAGCATGAACCCATGCCTGCCCTGCCATGATGCGAGCCATCCGCCTGCTGCACGCCGCCAAAAGCAACAACGCATAGGCACAAAAGCCCCCGCTGCCGCCCTCCTCGCTGTCCTTGCCGCCTCGCTGCCCTCGACAATGGCCCAAAGCTGCGTCTCGCTCGCCGGCTCAACTGCCTGCCCGGCCTTTGCCTCGGCCTCGATCAACACCAACCTGACCGGCAACTTGTACGTCCAGCAGTGGTGCACACGGTCCGACCAGAAGCAGTACTAATGTCAACCAGCCCCTTTCTCACGTTTGTGTCAAACACCCAGTCTTTTGACCAGGGCCTGAGCAACTACATAGCCACCCGTTACGCCCAGCAACAGTCAGTGCTGCCCTGCCATGCATGGCTTCTGCTGCCCTGCCATGACTGACCCTCTTTGCCAGATACGAAGACATTCTTGGCTGTTCACGTGTCAATCTTACCAACACCACCAATCTCTATGCTCGCTTTACAACAACAGTCTTGTGCAATGCCATTGTCCAGTCTTCGAAGCAATCGTGTGGCCTCAGCGACCAGGCCGCCACTCCGCTATGTGCCGATGCTTGCGTATGTAGATGGAACTGCCCAACTGCCCCCGCCCTACTGACTGTCTTCAGGCCGACTTTGCCATTAGCGAACAGGTCATCATATCGAGTCCAGAGCTCTGTGGTACTCCTGGCGACAACGCAGTGCCCCAGATTCGCTCAGACTTTGCCCGTTGCTCTAACCCTGCAGACGCCCTCAGCACTAGTTGCATTGAAGCCGTAAAGAATGAGCCCGCAGAGTGTGGTTTCCAAGACAACCTTGAAGGTTTGTGTCTGTTTTGCGCTGGGAGCACCGCCAACTCGACCGATACCTGCTGTGTCAATGCCAATGTCGAAGCCCGCTGCCAAAACGTTAATCTTCCCACCACCATTTCCATGCCTCCCGTCTTCCCAACTAGCACCCCGTCTGCTTCACCATCCCCGACGGCCGCCGGCGCACCCGGCGGACAGAACTCGAGGCCGGGACTCTCGGGAGGTGCTATTGCTGGTATCGTTATTGGATCGCTTATTGGTGCCGCCCTGGTGATTGCCGCTGTCATCTTCTGTTGCATGCAGAGGCGCAGACAAAAGTACAGCCAGGCCGGTAGCGTCTTCAACACGCCTTCGCCATCGCGACATCACTCTTCCAAGGGCAACGCTATGCCTCCCATGGCCTTTGGTGCTGACGCCAATCACTCGGCTACCATTCTCCCACGCGCTCGTGTCCAACGCATGTCGGCCTTGGAGGATGCCACCTCCTCAGCCAACAACAGCGATCGGGGCGACCGTCTGACCGCGTACGGTGGCTCTCAACTCGGCGCGTACGATTCTCCAGAATCAATGCGCGGTGCTCTAGCTGCAGGTCTCCCAAAGCGCCAGGGTTCCTTGTCCAGCCACTCGGCTCTCGGCATGTACTCCTCGCCCCTTTCTGGCTCTGATCAGAGCCACAGCTTGTCTAGCCCCGATGGTCTTACCTCCCAGTCCGAGCAGCTCCAGTTCTTCAAGGACTACTACTCGCAAGACGACATCCACCCCAACGATACCGTTGCCACGCTTTGGGCCTACCAGCCTCGCGCCGGTGATGAATTTGAGCTCGAAAGAGGTGACATGCTCAAAGTTGTTGGTATCTGGGATGACGGTTGGGCTACTGGCGTCAGGATATCCGAGACGGCTGAGCAATGGGAGGCGCGAAAGACCGAGCAGCGCGACTCGGGCGTTAGCAGCGCGAGTGGAAGAGTACCGATGGAGGATAGCGAGATCAAGGCATTCCCTTTGGTCTGCGTCTGCTTGCCACAGCACTGGCGAAAGACCATTGAGGGCGATAGCGCAATCATTGGAGGCCACCGGAGTCGAGGTGACCGATGGCCTCCAAGCCCTTAGTGATGCCGTCTGTATCTGGTCTGCTAATCTTTCCTAGCTTCGTCGACTCCGTGGCAGTCCCCGCCCTACGCCCTCCGCTGCAAGGGCGAGAGCCGTGTTGTATCCGCACCTCTACCTTTTGTGAAGCGGCCGCCACTCGCAGGGACGCCCGATGTTCACTCCCCAGGCTCTATCACGCTCATTGACCTTGTCCACAAACCGTAATGCCGCCACGATAATGTCTGTCCACGCGCCGTTTCCGCTCCACATTTCAACACAATGACCCCGTGGTCCATCGGCACTCCTCACCCCGCCCCAGCGTCCCCCTCCCTCTTTGTCGCTTGCTCCTGGTGTCATTGGAGCCTTTAGATCTATCAAGCTACGCCACCCCTTGCTAGGGCCATATCCTCATTTCTCTTTCTTCGTCTTTTCTTCTCCGATGATTCTGGCCAAGAGATGGAAGGACCGCCTGTGCGTCTAGTGTCTAATTCGCTCTTTACTACGCAAAGCATCGTTCCCCGTGGCCACACACCCTCTGAACCGCTTGGGCTACCACCCTCATCGCCATCGACTTTGCCGGTAAATCACCCACTCCAGCGCTTGCGTCCACCTCTCTCCCTCTCTCTTGGTCGGTTTTACGTTTCGCCTCTGCCGTTCTATACCCAATCGCACGACATGCACCCATGCATGCGATGAAAAATCTTATCTTTATTTCTGTTTTGACTCTCTTCTTCGCCTTGTTGGGCGTAGGGAGAGAGCCTTTACCCGTTTGAGTAGAGAGGAGTGTAGAGTAATTCAAAGTGTTGGCATCCCAAAGGAATTTGTACATAGGGCTTTTATTTTGGGCCTTTCTACCGCTGCTCCAACCATGGGAAGAGGGAAATGCGGGAGAGGTTGTTTATAATGTGTGTGTTGTTGTTTTTTATTCTGATGTACATTTTGGTGTACGTGTTGATGTACGTTTTGGTGTACATTCTGATGTACATTTTGATGTACATTCTGATGTACATTTTGATGTACATTCTGATATACATTCTGGTGTACATTCTGATATACATTCTGGTGTACATTCTGACATACATTCCGACATACATTCTGATATACACTCTGATATACACTCTGATATACACGTATATCCATATCCGTGATATCCCCCCTCGCCCTTCCCCACACCCCACTCTCCGCTTGTTTGGCACACTCTTTTTTTTTCAATCCAGTTTCTTGGCGGGGGGAGGGGGGGAAGGTTTATTCTGTCTCGTATGGACAGAGAGCGATTGGCTGCTGCTATTCGTGCTGTTTTGACGTGAGCGAACAAAACGGAATGAGAGTCTGTCTCTCTTTCTTTCCTTGATTTACTCGTCTTCGGAAGTAGTCCTTTGTCGCACACACTCTCTTTCGCATGGTGAGAATATACCGCTGGAGATTGCTGCTGTGCTGGCACGTTGTTTCTGAAATACGCATCGAGTGTGTGGCAGAAGAAAAGTCTCGGATGCTCCTTGGTTGATTGGTTTCGTTTATTCACGTCTACCTATGCGTCACGGACATGTTCTCGTTGGCTGTTCTTGTTGTGTCTCTCTCGTCACCATTGACCCTCTTCTCTGCAGATTCCCAGCATCTTCCCCCCCTTGTCCCAATCAACACCCCACTTCATCCTTGCAAATGGGGATATAGCCTACTCACACCCTATGTACAACAGCGCTTTTACCACCTACCTAGCAGTCCTACCGCCTTTTCTCCTTCCGGCTCTGCCCAGTCCCCCACCCCCATTCCTCTTGTGCCAGTCGTCAATCTCCCGGCGCACACTCTCGCGGTACAGCTTGTACTCGTCGCTCGTCTCGATGAGCAGCTGCGGACAGTGGCCCGAGCGGCGAAGATGGCGCTTCAGGTTCTCCCAGCGGCAGTCGGGCTTGAAGGTGCAGTTTTCCTGCTGACAGCGATAAGGACGGAGTGTCTGGGCGGTGAAGAATGAGTACTTTTTGCCTTTATTGCGTGAAACTAGCATTTATGCTATGAAGATGGAACAAACAGGGATATTCATTTCAAACAGTCAAACTCACCTGATGCGTTCTCTCGTGCTTGCTCAGATTGCTCGAGTCGGCGCAAGTAAACTCGCAGAAGCGACACTTGTGCGGCTTCTTGCCCTCGTGCAGAGCGCTGATGTGTGTTTGCAACTGTGTATGCGTGGTCGTCGTGTATCCGCAGCGATCGCACACATACGGTCGTTCGCCCGTGTGCGTTCTCTCGTGGTTATCCTTGGCTTGGTTCGTGGCAAAGGTCTTGTCGCAGCCATCGTAGCTGCAGGCGTATGGACGGTAGCCAGCATGTCCGAGGAGGTGGCGAGAAAGCTTGGAGCGCTGCTTGAAGTCTTTGGTAGAGCCATCGCAGCCTTCCCATTGGCAGAGGCAGTGCGCACAATTGTCCACGTGCATGGTCTTGATGTGCTTGTGTAGTGCTTCTGAGGTGTCGAAGAGCGCCAGGCAAAGTAGTCCAGGGCCATGTTGCCTGGGTGGTTGTTAGTACAAGTCGTGCTGTTGCGGAAAGTGTCAAGGGGGCTCAGAGGCTAAGAGGCTATCCGCCTGACAGTGTGCAAAACTCGCAAACTACTCACCATTTACAGACACATGTCTGTCCGTCTCCAGCAGCGGTAGTAGCAGTGCCCACTACACTACTTAAACCTGAAGAAATCGTAGTGTTTGGACGTAAAATATCGCTCTGAACAGCAGAAGCAAGAAAATCAAGCTTGTTCATAGTGCCTAACGAGCCTGCTGGTCGATAGACGTCTGGGAACGCAGAATCTGTCAGCATCCAAGAGTGGTCATTGAAGCCCATCATAGGGTTTCCAAGGCTAAAAGGGTTCGTGGCATGTATTGAGCTCCGGTCGACTGAGATGGGGCTAGTGGGCAGACTAGGGTTGAACCCAAAGTTCATAAAGTTGGTGGCTAGCCCATTTCTCTGTGCGACTGATGCGTCCCACAGATCCAAGTGCGGTTGTGATGCAGATGGAGCGTCGCCACATGCTCGACGGGGGCCGTGGCAGCACGAACTATCAATGTGACAATGGTCCCCAGCAACATTGAAAAGACAATGTGGTGAAAAGGCAGTCTTGCCAGGTGCGGGCGATTGCTCGGTAGTCAAGGCACTTTCTAGCGAGGTATAGTTGCTGTGTGACAGTGCTGGTGTCGGGGCGCTCGAGGTTGTCGTCGTGACGTCGTCGGCAGGGTAGTAGTCATGAGTCTGAGAGAAGCAAGGGTAAGTCTCAAAGGAAGCAAGGCTACCTTGGTGGCTATGGATTCCTTCCTGAAAGTGACACGGCGCATCGTCGTAACAGTATATTGTACCAACCGGGGTGGGAGCGGTGTGAGCGAAGTGGCATTCGTTGTTTGGGTCACCCAATGGACAGGGTGCAGCGTTACACTTCTGACAGAAGCATGGTTGGTCTGGAGAGGCGACTTTGGTACAATCTGGGTCTACGCAGTTGTCGGTACAGTGCGCGTTCTTCTGAGTGCATCGAGGGTCAAAGCAAGCATCGTCTTGGACGCAGTCGTCGGCGGGACATGGGATTGAGCAATCCGAGTGAGAAGATGGCTCCAGATTGCACTCCTGGCAAAACTTCTCGAAAGAGTCGTCTGGGAAGGGGCAGTCTGGCTCGGTAGCCTGGTGTGACTCTGTGGTAGTAGCATGGTGGAATTCGCCAACCTTGTCAGCTGAAGCCTTGCGTTTTGTCGGGCGCACATCGATTGCTTCTGGGCAGTTTCCAGGGCACCTGTTGCAACACAGCTGGGGGTCAAGAGGGTACTCTTCCTCTGAGCTCAATCGCGCTGGTTGGATAGATTTTGGGTCGTCATCTCGCAATTCATTGGCGTCCCGCTTCGTGCCTGCAACGATAGGGGAGGGAAACATGGACTCTGCAGCCCGGAGGTAATCGTCGTCGCCAAAGGCCGAGTCGCGATCGCAATCTACACAGCTGTCAGTCATTCTGGGCGTCGGCTGGTTGCTTTGCTCAAAGGGCAGAGCCGCAGGCGTATTTGTCGACAATATGGCAGTGTTGCAAGGTAGGCCATCTCGGTACTCAGGTTGGACACTCGAATTTGCATGGTTCCGCGGATGGACAAGTGAGAGGGGGTTTTAGGGGACGTACGTGAGCGTGACCCCTTCATTCGGCAAGCCTCTCCCGACTCGTCTCTACAATCAGTGAAGTTTTGGAGACTTGACACGGACATATACTTAGCGCTCGAGGGAGAGGGAATGCATGGGGGTTAGCGCCTCGCGGGAATGCCGCCTGCCTATCACGTGTAGTTTGGAGCTTTAGTTGTATCTGCCAGTCGTCATTGGCCGCTCGTTGGAAAATCGAAATGTCGCATGCGCTCTGTGCCTGCGCTGTTGTGTGCCACATGACCTTGCTCTTTCTGAAGAGAATGAATATCCTGGTCCTTGCTAGATTGATTGCGCGCTGTTTCGCAGCCGCATGGGTGAGTGTGTGTGCGTGTGCGCCATCATTGACATGTTAGCCTTGCCACGCCTGGATCTGCGGCGACCGCCCTCTCTTCATGGTGATTGCAGCAGACTGGGCACGCGGGATTCGTGTGCACTACGACTGTAGTGTACCCACTCGGCCGCAATGCGACTGCGACCTGCGACTGATGGCTGCGATAGGCATTGCTTATGTTGGCGGCGGACCCGGAAGGTACTAGTCACAGTGTTGGAGGCAGATGGACAAAAAAGAATGGTACCGTGACATGACACACAGTTGCATAACCAGGAATCCGAGAAACGGGTACTTGGCGCCAATCCCACGCGTCTGCGTCGTCAATCCAACCCCCGTTGAGGCACAGCCACATCTGATACACGACGACTCTCGCCAACCACCCTCCTTCCTCTAGCTGCCTTCCAGCCACCTTCCGCCTCCCACCGCCTAGAACAGCCATTACACATGGGCAACCTCTGTGGCAAACAGTCCAAAGACAACTTCGACGGCCCAGGCCGCACCCTCGGTTCTGCGCCTGCGTCCACAACACGCGCATCCGTACCCAGCAATGCCGCCGCCCCAAAGCCAAAAGTCGGAGGCCCACCGCGCACATTAGGCGACAGCAATAAGCAAGACGACCCAAAAGCTGCCGCCGCCGCTGCCGCCGAGGTGGGTTACAACAAGTCCTATGCAAAGATACGCGCGCCTACCGTAGCGAATGCTGGCATCGTATCAATGGGGAAACAAAGTCTGAGAAGGGAGCAGGACCAACCAGCTGACTTTTACCTGCCAGGCCCGCGCAAACAAATCCACCCCCGGCGACCTCCAAAAGAAGCTCGACGCCCAGAAACGCCAAACAAACAACCAGACCCTCCAACAGGCTGCAAACGAAAATCGCCTCGCGCGAGAAGCAGATCAAGCGACTGAGACGAGGAATTACAATTAAAGACCCAGTGCTGAAGTAGACGGGCAGAGCTGGGTGGATACATAATCGGGTGAAAGAGAGGGAAGGGGGGAGGGGTGGCGCGAGGCAAAATGTGTATATAGACATCTTATCCTATGTACATAAACATCTGGGCATGGGTGCGGGGAGGAGTGGTAGAGGGATTTCTCCCACATATCCTTTTGATGATTGACGACTTGAATATTATACCATTTTTTCTTTCATTCCTGACTAATTGAGGAAAGTGAAAATGCGTGTGTGAATGGGTAGTTGGTTCTTGTAGTGTCCTCAGAATGAATAGACAAGGCGGGGAAGAAGGTAACGAAGCACCTTCACATGGGATGATTCTCCAGAAGGAATATGTCAAAGCTTGGCTCACACCTATAGCAATTCAGCTCCCTCACCACACCAAACTTGACGACAGTCAATCACAATGGAGCACAACTTTTGTTATTGTATGTTTCTTCTTTCCATTGCGCATCACACAGCATGTATCTCTACATCTATCTACTTCCCGCCACACACTCATGCCTTCCGTGCATGATCTAGAGAGGAGATGGTATAAATCCAAGGGTATTGTTACACAGCCCAACAGAGAAACACCATCATGCCTCTTACCAAAAAAGGAAACAGCATGGCCATTACAAAAAACACAATCCCCTTTGCCCGCCGCGAAAAAAAACATTAACCCGGCCCTGGGTACTATGTAAGAAATCAGGTCAGTCAACCAGGCGCTTTTTTCGATTTCCAATCCCGTCCCGTCGTGACACACACACAAGGACGCCAGGGAGAAAACAAGAGAACCTAACCAGCCCAACCCAGCTTCCCCACCCACCCAATGCTGAATTGCGGGGATATCGTTTGACGCATTCAAAAAAACAAAGACGAGAATGACAACAGAGAAAATCTGACAGGACCGAGAACCCAATGATGAAACAAAACACCGTCGCTAAAGATTATAGAAGCGACATACCAAAAACAAAGCGAGGCTATATAGTCAGCCCAGCCCTCTGTTGCTGGAGCGAAAAAAAAAAGCCGCTCAACAGCAACACGAGAGAAGGGACTGAGGTGAAAAACTCTTTTTTAGTTGGTTCGGCCGTCCAAGTAAATCAGGAAAAAAAAAGTTGTATATGATTGGGACGCCATAAAAAGGCGATAGAATCAAAGAGAAGAAGAGAAAGAGAGGGAGTGTGTAACTGGGAGTCGAGATTAGGCAGCGACTTCAGGTACGGGGGTGCGACGACCACCGACAAGCTCGAGGATCTTGCCGGCGACGGCAGCGGGGTAGCCGCGGGACAGACCCTCGTTGACAACGGTCATGGCGGCTGAGCGGTCCTCGACAGCCATGTAGGCGCGCGTCATGGCTTCGTAGGTGCTGGGCTCACGCTTGCTCTCTGGAACGGAATCATAAATGGCTTTCGCCTTTTCGATATCGTGAGCAAGGGCCCAACCGTGAATGAGGGAGTTGGCAATGTAAGGAGTCATCTCGACACCGCGGGTGCGCATGTCGAGGAGAACAGACTCTGTATCGGCAATCTGGTGGTTGGCAACCATAGCTTCAAACAGCGCCTGGTAGAGGCAGGCCTGAGGACGCATGCGGTTGTCGCTAAGAACGGTATCGAATAGATGGCGAGCGCCTTGCATATCGTGCATCACACAGCCCTTAGCGTGGATCAGCGAGGAGTAGTGGACAGCCTCCGGAACAGCACCAGCACTGCGAACTTGCTCAAGCACCTTCTCTGCAGCTTCCATGTCAACTGGCTCAAGCGTGGCATAGGTGTCGATCAACAGCTTGTAGGTGTGCGTAGTGGGCTCAATGCGCTTAGCACGCATGCGCTCGTAGTAGCTAAGAACCTTGCTGCGGTCGCGCTTGGTGGTCAGGAAGAACTGCATCATGCTGTGATAGGGAGCAGGGCGAGGCTTGTAGTTGGGCATGCTCTCCATCTCCTCGAACAGCTCCTCAGCAAACTTTTCGTCACTGACACGGCACAGAGCGTTGACAATGGTACCGTAGGTAACAGAGGTAGGTCGGATACCGAGGTTGCGCATCTCGGAGAAGTAGAAGAGGCAGTCGTCAATACGGCGAGCCTTTCCAAGCTTGCCGATGAGGGCGTTGTAGAGGAAGGATGAAGGCTCAACACCCTCGGCCTTTGCACGAAGGAAGATCTTGACAGCTTCGGTTGCCTCATCAAACGTCTTGGTAGACTCCTTGAGGGTAGTGATGTAAAGGCCAAAGGTGTTGGCGGTAGGGGCAGCGCCCATCTCCAGCAAGTCCTGGTGGTACCTTCCAGCGAGATCACGCTGATTGCAAGTAAGACAAGCAGCGACCATTGCATCCAGAATAGTGACCCAACCGTACCGAACGATGCGGTACTGCGGTAGAAGAGGAACATCCTGCTTGGCGAGGTTCAAGATGTCGTGAGCCAGATTCAAGCGGTCCTCCTTTGCAGCCGCAGTGATGAGCTTGGCATAGGTAAAGAACCGGGGGTGGCGGCCAGCCCGGCGCATGTTCCTAAACCTCATCAAAGCCTCGTTAAGATGGTTGGACGATCGTCCGTGAGTCTTTTCGAGCAGATCCGTGATAGCAACTGATCCCTTATTATCAGTGGACGCGGCATATGGATCGTACTGGTCCTCGAAAGTAGGGGCTGCAGGAGTAGTAGGTGCTTGGACATGATAGGCGGCAAACTGCCCTGGAGAGTACACGGAGTCTGGGGCCGGGTGCTTGTAAGCATACCAACGGTGCTGGAGGTCACCTCTATCGAGCTTGGCCAGGACCTGTTCAACAAGACTAGATGTTGTCTTGTTGACCGGTGTGCCAGTGCCCGTGATGACTTCGAGAAGATGGGCGAACCGTGCAGTGTGAGCAACATCAACTTCGGCCTCCTGAAGGAGGATGCCGGATTGGACCTGCATCAGGAGCGTGATGTCGTCGAAGTTGAGTTGAACAACGGCCTCAGGTCCCATTCCAGCAAGTAGGTGGTGAGCAACTGGGGTGACTAGGCCGCCGTTTTCAATCATCGTCCACATCAGTTCCATGCTAGCCCGCGGCTGAAGGAAGATGCCATGCTTCATCATGAACTGTCCCATAACCTCGATAGCCTCGTCAATGTGCTCTACGATCTCCATCTTGGCTTGAGTAGAGTCAGACTGAGAGTCCCGTATACGAGCAAACATCTGACGACCCTGACGAAGACCACGTTCCGCATGTCCACTACCAATCAATGCTATGCTATGCATGGTGGTAGGTTCAATGAAGTCGGGCTTCGTCGGCGACAGCTCGAGCATCCTCCAAAAGACCTCGGCTGCTTCAATGTTTCCAGTGCGAATGTGCATGGCTCCCATGGCCATAGCCGGTCGAGAGAGGTCAACCTCGGCCGGTAGGTCATCGAAAGCCTGGATAGCAATCTCGACGGCGTCGCGGTCAGCAGCCTTGATGCAGATAGCAGCCATGGCGATTTGGCGGGCTTGTGGGCTGAGATACTCGGTGGCGTGTACGTATGCCTCATCAAAGGAGCCGTTCTTCAACCACTCCGGGAGGAAAGCCTTGAGGCCTACGATATCACGAACCGAAGTAATCTCTTCAGGTGCAGTGAGTCCGCTTTCGATCTTTGACACAAACTTTTGGGCGCCCTCAAGGCGATCGCAGACCGCGTATGCCTTGACAAGGGCGGCGTACACATCATTGTCTTTCCTGCTGATTTCAATCTCGCCATTGTCGTTTGATATGGCGAGGGCTTTGTATTCGTCGTAGCACTCGACCGCGCTCCTCAAGTCACCAGACTTGCCGAAAGCGTGAATCATTGGGACGAACATGTCAGCGGCAGGAGTTACGCCACGAGACTCCATGTGCGAATAGATTCGCACCATATCCTCTACCCGGTCGCTCTCCGCGCAGGCAGTGACAAGCAGTCGATAAGTCTTCTCCGAGAAAGTGCGGTTGGATTCACTGCTAACGGCAGCATCAAAAAGCCTCACGGCAATTGACAGTGATCCATCCTCGGCCAGGATAGCATAGTCAGTCTCGTGCGATTGGAGCATGAACCTTCCTTCTTCTTCCATTCCGCCATATCGTAGTCGCCTATCTTCGAAACTCTGTTTCAAGGAAATAACCTCCAAACACCGGACGGAAAGCAGTTCGAGAAGAGTGGTGTAAGTAGTGGTATCGGGAACGACTCGTCGACGAAGCATGTCAGAGTATACATCCAGGGCCTTGGGAACAACTTGATGCTGTGCACGAGGAAGATGTATCGCTGCGGATAGCAGAGCATTGTACGCCGTGACTGATGGGTTGACATTGGAACGGAGCATAGCTTCGAAAACGGTGGGTACTTCGGCATAGTTGCGGTTGATAGCCAGCTTCTGGAGCTGTACGGTATACTCGTCGTGGGCTTCAATTGGGCTGGCGGCGATGGTTGATTCGCTGTGGCTGAAGGTTGGCGATCCTATCAGAGTGTCGTCAACTGTTGCAGAAGATTGCGACCGAACCTCGTCCAGGGTGGAGACTTCGTCAGCGGCTTGTACGGATTCATTGCCGGCCTTGTGTTTCGCCAACTCTTGTGCAATTGCTTCGTCAACCTTTGCAAGCGCAATCTTTTCCGCCTCTTCACTGCCGACAGCCTTCTTGAAATCCTCTACCTGGCTGGTACTATATGCGCGACTGATGGAGCCACGAGCGGGAGCGGGAACTGGCTCTGCTGTTTCTTCAATAGCAATACTGCTTTCCTTGGCCTCGGCCACATTTTTGGCGCTTGCCGGGTCCCACTCGATGAGCTTGCGGAATTGAAATTGTGACCATTCTTTATCATCCGTTCTCTGGTGCTTCTGCCACGCAGTGTAGTATGCAGCTAGACCTGAGTCCTGGTGGTCGGGTTGTGCGACAGCGAGCGCTTTAAGAGCGCTCGTGGTAGACGAGGTGGATGCGAAGGCATGCTGGTTCTTGAGGCCTTTGCGGAAGCGATCGTGTTGGAGGGAGGCGAGTGGATTGTTCTGGCTGACACCAGCAACTACTGATTGGGCATAACCGTGAGTGAAGCCTTTGGCAAGACTCTGGCGCGCGAGGTGGAAGCTCTTAAAGACCATTTAGGAATTGGAGGAGCCCTTCAGATGGGAAGGGTGAGACTGGGTGAGGATGGTCAGCACAAGAGGCCTGAGGTGGGAGCCTGAAGACGAAGGTGCTGCGGGGACTCGGAGGTAGGTCGGCGCGTTTCACGACTGATTTTTTTTGGTCTCTAGGCAGCAGAATTACGGTTGCGGAGCGCGACTCGTGCGGATGGGGAGTCGGTGCCGACGGACGAAATTATGATATACGTACTATTCTCGAGATCCCTACGCGACGGTGCAGGTTCATTTGACGATGACCGTCAAACAAACGCGCTTTTCGGGTGTAAGGAGGGCGCGGGGTGGTTGGGGACAAGTGCGCAAATATGAGCAAATGCTACTGTGGGCTTCGCGCCGCGGCGTATAGTGGTCCGGAGACGTCGTCGCAGGGGAATAGGAGAGGGGAAAGGGAGTGAGAGAGGAAACGGCACACGATGGCCTGGAGGAAGAGATTATGAGCCACAAAGGCAACTTGGTTAGCGGGAATGCAGAAGGAAGCTTCGAGCGCACAGCTCGTAGTCGTCATGAAAAGTTATTAGGACCGATGTCATGGACGCTAGCTTTGCCGAAAAATTATCGCACTAGGCGCAGTGCGGGAGGTTGATGTAGCGCGTGCGTGCGCAGCGGTCGTCGCCCAGTGCTGTGTGTGTGTGAGTACGGGGAGAGATGGGTGTTTCCGGGCCAATGGCAGCCACTCGCCTCATTGATAATATCGGGCCCGGGCAGTCTCTGGCACCGCCGCCGTCCAGGGCGTCCAGGGCGTCCATGGGCTCGAGGATGAGTCAGGCACAACAACGAGAACAAGACGGACGGCTGCGCCCCGCAGCATGTGACGTGCAGCGGATTGCCTTTGCAGTTTGCCTCTGCCTCTCTGTGCGCCCAGCCCGATCGCAGAGCCCGTGTGTAGGCCGCGGCACATCGTATGGCCATTGCGCGACGTGTGCATATCCCGCTAGTAAATCCGTCAGAATGCACCTAGTACCGATGTAGTTGCAGAGGCAGAGGCACGTGACATGCTTCATCACCGGAGTCCGACCATCTGTGTATGTAGTAGTACCGTCGGCCTCTAACCGCATGCAGAGCGACTCTGCAAAACACTGTCCTCAGCACTGTCTGCAAGAGAGTCGTGGCATCAGAGACCCACTGCCCTTGCAGTCTCTTTACATCAGCCTGCACACCCCGCAAGCTCACGAGCCCGCCTCAAGCAAGCCTTTCTCCTACGTACCCGACCGTACTAACAGTTTTGTGCCAACATCGTTGCTCCACCCGACCGTCTTACAAATCCGACTGTTCCACTGTTCCACTGTGCCGCTGCCTGCCCATCCCTCCAGCTGCTCCACTTTACGCCATGTCTTCCTCGGACACGCCGTTGAGTCCGACTGCCGTGTCTTGTCCGGCCAAAGTCCTAGTCGCCGGTGGCTACCTTGTGCTCGACCGGGACTACACAGGCCTGGTATTCGGCTTGGACGCGAGAATCCACTCCCTCGTAGAGCCCGTCAAGACGAGGTCTGGCGTCACCATCAATGGCATTCTGGTCACAAGCCCCCAATTCCGTGGGGCCATCTGGGAGTATGGCTACAGGCTGCAGGATGGAGACGCCGGCATCGCCGTCACCCAACTCAGCATGTGAGTATCTTGTCTCTTTGTCTTGATGGTCTCTGTTCCCAACCCCCTTGTCTTTGTGTCGATCAATAGTCGTTTTCACTTTTTCATGTTGCATCTTCAAGCCTCTTCCCATCGATCTGCTCAATCGGGTAATGCACTCGTTCCAACCACCCAATCACACATTTCATCAGAAGCAATGTAGAAAGCAGCTGTGAACACCCACAGCGTTTCCTTACGGTAGTCCAAAGCCATTCTACCTCAACAAGGTCGCCTTGGGCTTCAGTTCAGATTCTGTATTGAGCCCGTCGTGCTTCTGTCACATGACTGGTGCGGTGGTTCTGGGTCTGCGGATATCCACCCCCCTGCAGCCAACTTCACCGTCTTCCATTCTCTTTACTATGAAATCGCGCTTTGAAACCTATATACATAATTGTGTTTGTTCGATTATACGCACAAACATGACTAACACCTACCCAGCGGTCACGAACAGTCCATCGCCCAATCCCGCAACCCCTTCATAGAAACCGCACTCACCTATGCCCTAACCTACATCCACTCCCTCCGCCCCAACACCCTCATTCAGCCCTCCAACATCCGTATCCTAGCCGACCAGGCCTACTACTCAAATCCGGGTACCGCCCGCACTTCTGCCACATCCAACAACGTCTCTCGCTTCCAAGACTTCAATGTCTCTCTCCGGGAAGCGCACAAGACTGGCCTGGGCAGCAGTGCCGCCCTAGTTACGAGTTTCACGGCCGCAGTCCTAGATTTCTATCTCCCCAAGGACCTTTTCGACCTCACCACCGAAAAGGGCCAGATGACACTGCACAACCTAGCCCAGGCAAGTCATTCGTATGCCCAGGGCAAAGTCGGCTCAGGCTTCGATATCGCAAGCGCCGTCTTCGGATCCTGTCTGTACAAGCGCTTCTCGCCCTCGCTGCTCAGCAGCCTCCCGCAACCAGGCACTGCCGGCTTCGCAACGAAGCTGCGCTCGCTCGTCGAGGGCTCCGCATGGGATACCGAGATCAAGAAGGCTGCCATTAAGATGCCCAAGGGCCTCCGCCTCGTCATGTGCGACGTCGACTGTGGAAGCGAGACGCCCAGTATGGTCAAGAAAGTCCTCGCGTGGAAAGCAGAACAGCAGGAGGAAGCGAACAAGATCTGGAACGAGCTGCAGACTGGAAACGAAGCCCTGGCCGCAGAGCTTACTCGTCTGGCGACCGATGAGACGGGCGAGGATTTCTCAAAGTACAATGCCCTCCGCCAGATCATTGCACAGAACCGTGCTTTGATTCGCGCCATGGGCGAGAAGTCGGGCGTGCCCATTGAGCCGCCTCAGCAGACCCGCCTGCTCGATCACTGCTCGGCCCTCGAGGGCGTCGTCGGTGGCGTTGTGCCTGGAGCTGGTGGCTTCGACGCCATCGTCCTGCTTGTCCAGGACAGGGATGAGGTGCTTCAAAAACTCAAATCATCCCTGGCACAGTACAACGATCCAGAGGCTACTGGCAAGGTGGGTGTCATCGGTGTAAGGGAAGAGATGGTAGGTGTCAAGGCTGAAGACCTTAGTCTGTACAAGGAGTGGGAGTAGACATATCAAAGGTCATGTCTGGAACCATGTCAAGTCTAGATAGGAAGATAGAAACACAAAAGCCTCAGTGTTCCTGCTTCGGCCGTGGTGTAGAATGTTAGCCGCATAGCAATTATAAGCAGTTCTGCAACCACAATCCTGTAAACACAATTCCTATGTCCTTCAGCATCAAAGCAATTCACCCCAAAGCCGTAGACGCGACACTCCTTGCGCCTGGTTCGTCATACAGCATGCGAATCCAATGTAAAAAAGAATAGCTCGGGTAAAAGGTAAAAGACTCCTTTCACACATCATGAGGTATCATTTCCGTGCTTGTCTGAACTTTTTTATTCATAGATCTTGACATGGACGCCAACCCATTTCCGTTAAAGATCGCCCTGTCCGTCCACTCCCATTTGCTACGCCACCTTCCTCGCTCCTCTGGAGTATGGTACTACGAGTACACGGGTGAGTCGCTAGCTGGAAAAGCCCCGGCAATGCAATGCTTCATGAGACAAAGGAAGAAAAGAGAAACACCTTCGCAAAAGCAAGCTTATGCCTTGACGGCGTACTTTCGCTGGGGGAAGTGTGTTTGCTTCTTCTTCTGCTTCTCGGTGACGAGAGAAGCCTCGTGCTTGGTGAGTCTTCGACGGATAGCGCGGGTCTGCTTGGGGCGAAGGTCGAGAGGAGTGTACCTGCATGGCATTAGCTACTAGCCTTGCTACAATTCTTTCTCCTCGTTTTGACGCACTTCTTGCCCTTGTAGAAGAGCCTGAGCTGAGCCCTCTGGTTGGCGTTGATGACGGTGAGAACCTTAGCGATGCCCTTGCGAACGTCATGAATGCGGGTGAGCTTGGTGTTGGAGCCTCCGGTAACCTTGGCGGTCCTGAGCTGGATCAACTCCCTTTACTTCCGTCAGCACTCCAATCCGTGTTTTCCGTATTCGATTCCTAGGCGACGTACGACTTGAGGTCGGCGAGCTGAGACGCGAGCTCATCCTTGGACTTGTTCCACAGCTGGGCGGTCTTCTGCAACGGTTGTGAGTACGAGGCGGGAGGCAATGGTTTGAAAGAGCGAGGGCTCACGTACGACCTTGGGGGCAGACTACAAGCACTCAGTTAGCATTTGTTCCCTTGATTGTATAATTTCGATTTTTGCGCAGCACCACTAGCAGAGACTGCGACTGCCAGACCCTGCCACTGCAGGTGCTCTCAGAGGAGTGCAACAAAATATCCCCCTCAGATGCAACATTGAGATTGAAAACGTACCATTTTGACTGTGTGTTAGTAGGACCGGGTGATGTAGATGGGGTATCGCGTGTCGTCAACGATGGTCTCGTTGATCGAAATGACTGTGTTGGCCGGAGCGGTGTCTCGCTTAACTTTTCGCCGATCACTAACGTGGGCTAGCGTCTTGGCCGTGCATTGCGTAGTCTGCGCCAGGCAGGTGCGACACTCATGATGCCAGAACTCTGAGATCCGTTGCAGCTGCATTCACCTGCAGAGAGAGTGTAATATTCGACATGTCTTCCACCGGGGGAGGATGGGCGCAACTACGCCAACAAGCGCGCACGCTGGAACAGCAAGTAGGCTCCCCTCGTTCACTACTGCGACGCACTTGGCCCGCTTTCACAGCAGCCCTGCTAACGTGGAATACCAGACCGAGACGCTGTTCCACACATATTCACAGTTCGGCTCGACACCAAACATTCCAGCGAAACCCTCAGAGGAGGAGTTGCGGGTAGAGGCTAGACTGCAAGAAATCCTTGAGCAGCGGGACGCGCTTGTGGCTCAGCTATCACGACTACTCGACTCCGAATCAGCCCATGGCTCTTCCGCCGTCAAGCAAAACAACCTTGCCAGACATCGCGAAGTACTCTCAGATCACCGCCGCGAACTTGCCCGTCTCAAATCCTCTTTGAACGACGCCCGAAACCGAGCCAACCTGCTTTCGAACGTACGATCAGACATCGACGCCTATCGTTCAGCCAATCAGGCCGAAGCCGACTATATGCTTGACGAACGGAACCGCATCGACAACTCACACAATATGGCCGATTCAGTTCTTAGCCAAGCATATGCAGTTCAGGAGAACTTTTCCATACAGAGGGAAACGCTGGCGAACATCAACCGGAGAATAGTGGGTGCTGCAAGCCAGGTGCCCGGAATCAATAGTTTGATGGGAAGGATTGGGTCCAAGAAACGAAGAGACGGCATCATACTCGCGAGCTTCATTGCTTTCTGCTTCCTAATGCTCTTATGGTTCAGGTGACTGTTTTTGGTTTATCATATTCATACGCGGCGTTTGGGCGGGTGGAATATCCTCATGACCTTGTTTCGGTCTGTTTTATACAAGGCAACTGAGCCGTCATGATGTACAAGTATCTTACAACATTACAATGCTTCTTCCTGTTGGAGCATTATTGCGCCTCGGCAATCAGCTTGGCGAACCCTTTGTTCATGTCTTCCATCTCTGTGCCCTCTGCGTTTCCGCTCCCTGCCCATCGAATCTTGCAATCTTGATCCACAAGATAGATGTATCCAACCCTACCATTTAACAAGCCAATTGTCTCTCGTATCCTCTCGCTGACTCCTTTTCTGACAACGAAGTACTTGCCCCAATCCTCTTTTGGTTTCGAGGCCTTCAACCGCCACTGGAAGAGTGCAATTATCCATGCCTTCATGGTGTTCTCTTCAATATTGACATCCACCATTTGCGCTACCCCCGGGTGCTGTGCAAGCATGTCGTGTAGATTGGCATTCGTCTTAGCTCCAGTGAACGTCTCCACCTGATTCAAACCCCATTGTGAACTGTACACATTCACCACGCTGACTTTCCCTGCTAATACATTGGTAGTATCTCTGTCTTTTCCCTCCAATGTATCTCCATGAAAGTTCGGAAAGTACAACGCCGCCTCTTTCTTGAAGATCCTAGGGTTTGCCATGAATGTCTTGCCTGACCTATATTTGCGAATGTTTTTGAAGTCGCGAAAATAATTTGTGCCCCATTTCTCTACAAGGTCCTTGCGCTTCTCCAAATTCCGCTGTGACATCGTCATGCCGGAATAATCTTTTTTTGTCTTGGGTATGCTAGCATTTTCGCCTGGTTGCGGGGGCGACTTGAAGCCAACGGGTCGGCCGAGAGGCTTGGGAATGAATATATCCTCATCTTTGGGGTCGGTTGTAGGCGCAGACTCGGGAGTCTTTGGATCCGTCGCCGGCTGGCGGAGACTTTGGGCGCAGGTGAAGGTCCGAGCAAATGACTGCCGTACAATTGATGCAGTTGCAAGGCGTGTCTGACACCTCGAACATATCGAAGGTCTAGACAGCAATATGCGGCGCAGCGGCGCAGCTATCCGTGGCTGTAGCATTGTGGATGCGGGGAAATTCAGTATCTCCACCAGGCACGAGAAATGGTGAAAGTAACCTTTGGTTTAGCGCATCAGTGAAGAGCTACGGTAAATCATTACTTAGTGTTAAGCAATGCTTGGCACTGGCCTATATAGGCTAGCATCTTAGCGATATAATATAGTAATTACAGTAAGCCCTAGCTAAGTAAGCTAGTAAATAGGTCGCCACATCGGGACCTATTTACTAGCCTAGTATTTCTTCTTATAGAGTCTCCCATATCTTAGAGAAAAATATAGTGTTTCTAGCCACTTCAGAGTCACATATATAGATAATATAACCCTACTATTCGTAAACGTAGGTACATACACATGCATGTACCACTGTTCATGAAATCTGCAAGAGAGCCATGTACTACCTCCCTATCCAATTGGCTAATACTTATGTTTGTTGACATGGTCTGCCTCAAGGAACTCATAGTAAAAGTGGAATTCCAAGCTACAGTAGCAAGCATGAACACCCTAACGCGGCGCAAAGTGAATTATCTGCCGTAATGTCTATTTGGATGCAAATATACCTTACTGTATGTTCTGACGAACTTTGCCGTGTCTGGCGCTTCAAAAAAATTCTGACACTCGTGCCGCTGCACCTGCCTTGGATTGCTGATGTTGACTTCCCCGCGCGTTCGCCCCTTTGCACTTCCATAGCAACACTCCGTTTCGAGTCATGCATTATTGCGCGAGCGACTACGGACGAATGTCATAGATTATCAGGTATGGAATCCGGGGTTCGCGACTTCTTCAGGTACGGTTGGGTTTTCACCCGCCCTCAATTCCAATATGAAATGCTGACTTATCGGTCCGACTCCAACGGCACAGTGCATGAACACATGCGTCAAACTCGCTGATCCTTCCGCCTTACAGACGGAAACAAAGTTAAATATATTATTGTATCGTCGCTATAACAAGGTCAGCATGTTTCAAGGAGTTGGATTAAAATTTGAAGGGACATGTTTAAATAGCCACCAAAGGAAGGAAACAATAGAGTAGCAGTTGAGCATTTCTCACGCCCATTACTCTCAGGGAGATCTCCTGCTTCCGCTCATCTCTTTCTTGCCACCACTCATCTTGAATATGAGGTACGCTCACCAGTTGCTCGCCGTCGGAGCGAGCTTGTCTTCGATCGTACAGGCTGTCGATACTGTCGTCGATGTTGGCTACGCAAAATACCAGGGAGCTGTCGTTGACTCCAATCTAGGAGTGTCTGCCTGGAAAGGCATCCAGTACGCTGCACCGCCCGTGGGAAAGCTACGTTTCGCAGCGCCGCAAGATCCCGTCGTTTCTGGTCTCATCAACGCCACTACACACGGTGCAACATGCCCACCCAGCCGCCCTGGGGACTGGACTGTTTCTGGAACCTACTCCCGCTTTCATATCGCTGAAGACTGTCTCTATTTGAGCGTGTATGCGCCTTCCAAGGCTACCACCAAGTCGAGATTACCAGTTGTGGTTTTCTTCCAAGGAGGTGGCTTCATTTCTCAGTCTAGCGCCAACTGGGATCCCACCGAGATTGTTGCGGATGGCCAAGTCGTCTTT
The DNA here is from genome assembly GCA_030558545.1 of Bipolaris gigantea. Taxonomy (NCBI): domain Eukaryota; kingdom Fungi; phylum Ascomycota; class Dothideomycetes; order Pleosporales; family Pleosporaceae; genus Bipolaris; species Bipolaris gigantea. The sequence goes on from JALPSE010000021.1 coordinate 101,112, forward strand.
GTTCAATTCAGCTACCGTGTGGGCCTGTACGGTTTCCTCAACAGCAAAGCGGTGAAGGAAGGAGGTGGCGATGTCAATGCTGGCATACGCGACCAGATCAAGTTGCTTGAGTGGGTCAAGGAGCACATCAGTCAGTTCGGTGGTGATCCAGATCATGTTGTTCTTGATGGCGTCAGCGCCGGTGGAACATCTGTTGCGCTGATGATGGCGGCAAACACAGGCAAAAATCTGTTCGTAGGTGGCATTATGGAGTCAGGACCTTGGGTAACAATGCGTACTCCAGAGCTAGGCGAGGAGCAATATGAATGCTTGCTTCAGGACAAGGGTTGCGCCAATGCGGCCGAGGGCCTTTCCTGCCTACGCGCGCTCAATGAGTCTGCCATTCGCTCTTCCAACTGCTGGTTCAACCCTAACATCGACGGCGAGCTATTTACTGACTCGCTCGTGAACCTTTTCAAGCAGGGCAAGTACGCCAAGGTACCGACCATCATGGGCAATTGTGCAGACGAAGGTACCAAGAACGCGCCACAGAGTCTCAATACTACAAGCGATGCAGCAAAATGGTTGGGAGGTCAGGACCCAAGTCTGAGCAACTCTTCCATATCAATCCTTAGCGATCTCTACTTGAAGGGGACGAAGCCTGCCTTCCCTGGTAAAGGACTCTTTTGGCCTGATACCGCCAATGCAATTGGTGATATCGGTAGTCACTGCCCAACACGCAACATTCAGAACGCCATTGCACGCGACAATGTGCCCACATACAATTACAAGTACGATGTTCTGGACCCAGCCGACCAGGCATCCGGCTTGGGCGCCTGGCACACCGTCAACGTCTACGCTTTCTGGGGCTTGAAGCGCACTGATGGCCAAGAGCCAGCCAGCTACTCTACCACCAACAAGCCCATCATCTCTCAGGTACGCAGCTACTGGACGAGCTTCATTCGCAACTTGGACCCCAACACCGACCGCGCCGCTCGTGCTGCCGAGTGGAAGCCGTATACTGGTGCGGACTCGCGTGAGAGACTGCTCATTCAGACGAATAACACGAGGATGGAGCGTATGAGCCCTGCACAATCACTGCGGTGTGATGTTGTTACGCCAATGAGCAACAACATCGGAAAGCCAGTTGGAAAGGGTGTTGTAACTGAACTTAATGCGAAGCTGGCACAAAAGGTTGCTGGTGCAAGTGAGAGTACTACAATTGGAAAGAGAAGGATGGTATCTAGATCTTAAATCCCACTTCTTGTCCCTCAAATGATTACAGAGCAATCCTCAGCATGAGATAGTGAGGAAACGATCAATAAATGTATATATACTTGGCTTTGTGAAGTCTGTTACTTTCCTGCTAGCACTAAAAATGACATTTCAAGGCCAGGTGCTTTACTTCAAACCTATTTATAACATTGAGGCTAGGAAGTAATTGTCTGACAATGAGTTGCGGCGTCACGTGACTTCGCGTCAGCCGACAACCCGACACGCGCCGGCTGTCTGGTGGCGTTTCTCCACTCCTTCACCAATACGCCTCCAGCGTCTCCTTTCACTAGCAGCTCCAGCACAGTATAAATAGTTACAAAGTCATTGAGCGCGCAGCGCTTAAGGCGAAGTTTATTGAATATCCTACATTTACTTCGTCCCTAATCATTGAGTCGTGGTTTTGGATATTGGGTAGTATTTGGTCCAAAGTAATTGCAGTACTCTGTAAACAACAAAAGCCTCAATCGTCGTTGTTTCTAGTATTAACTTACAATCGTGCTAGACTGCGATGTCGGACCCCGAGCTCTTAGCTAAAATAACTTATTTCGAGGAACAGGCCCTTCTCAATTCCTCGGACGATGAGCCATATTCCCCCAACGAAAGTGTGCTTAACCTTGAACGCGCACTGGAAGAATCAAAACCTGTACTAGTACCCTTAATACTTAGTCATTCGGGCAGTTTCAATGGGCCAACGCCCCGAGAAATACAGGCACAGTTTGAAGAGCACACAAAGAGACGACGCACTTCTAATCGGCAAATCAATCAAAAGTTGACTCGATCGTCTACGTTACCATCAATTGAGCCCGCCGAGAGCGTTCGAATCCCCAAGTCACGCAACGGACCTAATGTGGGTACAGATAATGGCAAAAGCCGTTTAAAGAGGACGATATCCCTGTCCCAAATATTTGACAAAGAAAGTATCCCGTTTTACAAACGCGCTGGCGCCATCCCTCGTGAGCTCAAAATGGGAAAAACTGTGAAGCCTGCCAATGATATCAAGCTCTTCCCCGAAAACAGGCAATTGCTCAAAGAGAAGATTGTCTACTTTTACCCTAACGATGATATCTCCATGGCACGAAGAAGACGCATACACAAGGTCATTCAGCTTGGTGCTGCGTGGGCGGACAAATGGAATGACAGTATCACACACATCATGTTCGATGATGAGACGTACACATGTACTCAGTTGGTGCGGGATCTCGGTAGATCAATCCCTCCAGTACGTGAACTTCAGGCTGGCAATATAGTAAGCTGACAGATCATCAGAACGTCGTGGTGGTCAAGTTCGATCCGTATGTACCGCAATGTATTAGTCGTGGGGAGCTCTTAGATCCTACCGTTTCATACTTTGTTGTAAAAGGCGCCCAAGTGGTAGGCGAACTTGATCAAACACCAGACCTATCTCATATATCAACAATGTCGCAGAGCTTGCTAAAGATAAAATCCCCCGAAAGAAAGAAAGCGATTCAGGAGACACAAAAGACAGATTCCCACCCCACGGAAGAAAGCGTACCTTCCACCCATCCGTACACAGATGCAGCGCCCTCAAGTCCTCTCGGAGAAACAGTCGAAGACAGTTTCATCATATCCTCTCCAGGGGCTGCTATCGTCCCCGGAACGAAGGGTAGAGATCATTTCGGGGATGCCCTATTCCAAGCTATCCAGGAAGCTAAGTCCCTCGCATATCTACCCATTGATGAAGATGAAGAAGAACTTCTTGATTCAAGATATATGGACACTATGGAAAATCTGAAAACGGATCAAGAGCTATTGTCAATGGGTACCGATTACCTCAAGAGGCTCAGTGTTTTGTCGAAAGCATCAGCATTGCGAGACAAGAAGTCATTCAACATGAACAGCTTCCAATGCATGGATCCAAGTGCCAGTAGCCATATTTCATGGAACCCAAACGCTCGAACCATCCAGATACTAGAAGAGATGTGCAAATACTACGATAGTATGCAGGACCAATGGAGAACCCTACGCTATAGAAACTGTGTTGCCACACTGAAGAAACAAACAGTCAAAATCACTACTGCAGAACAAGCCGCAAAGCTACCTTCTATTGACGCACGCCTTGCCGCAAAAATCGAGGAAATAGTGCTCACAGACCGTCTCCGACGACTTGAAAGTACCCTCCACAACCCTCAGGACGTAGCCCTACGTTTGTTCCTTGGTGTTTATGGCGTCGGCCTTGTCCATGCCAACAAATGGATCCAAGCCGGCCATCGCACGCTTGAAGATCTCAAGACCAAAGCCAAGCTCTCTGAAAACCAGAAGATCGGACTCGAGCATTACCATGATTTCAACTCCCGCATCCCACGCACCGAAGTCGAAGCCCACCACGCTATCGTTGCCGCCGCACTCAAGGAAATCGACCCGGAATTCAGTGCAACCGTAATGGGAAGCTACCGCCGCGGAGCACAGGACTCGGGCGACATCGATATAATGCTATCACGACCCAACATGTCACCTGCCACTATGAGCACTACCATCTTCGAAGTCCTCGTCCCACACCTCCTCAAGACGGGCTTTCTCAAAGCCTCGCTAGCATCATCCCGTTACAGCGACTCGCGCAGCTCAAAATGGCATGGCGCATCATGTCTGCCTTCCTCCACGGTCTGGCGCAGAATAGATTTCTTGGTCGTTCCAGAGCATGAAGTGGGTGCTGCGCTGCTATATTTTACGGGTGATGATGTTTTCAATAGGAGTATGGGGTTGTTGGCAAGGAAGAAGGGCATGAAGCTCAATCAGAGAGGGTTGTATACGGATATTTTGAGAGGGAGGAAGGGGGAGAAGTTGAACGATGGGGTTTTGATTGAGGGGAGGAGCGAGAGGAGGATTTTTGAGATTCTGGGTGTGCCGTGGAGGGAGCCAGGGGAGCGGGTTTGTTAGGTGGGGTGAAGTGTGAGGACTGGGTATGGTTTGGCTTGGGTAGTGGATGTGGATAGCCTTGACCTGATGGGAGTAGTGGATTTTGGTTTTTTGGTTAGATTTGAGAAGTATTGATATATCCATCAAATATCTCGGATAGCATCGACATCATAACAGGTACTTGTATCACACTCTATTTGTCTAGACCTTCATCGCACACTACTTCTGCTCTACCGTTACCTCTTCATGCTCCACGTCAACATCCGGGCCTCTTTTCTGTTTGTTCACACTCCCCGTACACAACGCGAGTAGATAAACTCCATACATGACCCTTCCTTTCTCCGCCTTCCCAATCCACACATTCCCCATGAACACTGCCGCAACAACCGCCGGTCCCATAAACGGTAGTACAGAAATCAGCGCCCACGTGACCGCCCTGGCCGCCGAATCCTGTACCTCTTTCTTGACTACTGTCGGAAGACTATCCAGCAGTTGCAAACTCGGAATCCCAGAGCCACCCAGCGCAGCACCATGTGCGCGCCGAGCAGTCTGAGCCAGGAAAGTCGAAAGCTTATTGGAAAAGACGCTTCCCATCATGGATACACCCACCGTCTCGCCCAATGGCAGCATAAAAGAAAGCAGCGACTGCATACTGGGTATGCGCGTCGACCACACCCCCGCCGCATGCAGCGCAACAGGCATAAAGCGCAGTCGCGTGCCCGCACCTGCAACAGAGAGAAACACACCAACCATCGTTGTATGCCTGATGGACACGGATTACGTGAGCAGCGCGAGCCCTGCAGCCTCGACTGCAGACCCGATGAAGAGAGGAAGGAACGTTTGGCCTAGCCATACATTACACATCATAGCTGCGGAGTAGACACCCACGCCTAGACCGGGTGTATAGTACCGCAACTGCACGCCAGCCTGACTAGGCGAGTATCCCTCTGCAAGCTGCCAGTAATAAGAAATAAAGTAAAATGCGCAAATCATGCTGATTCCCGCAGAGAAATTAACAATCATGGCGAGTGTGGGATCATTTTTGCGGAACAGGGTCGAGGGTATCATGGAGATTTGGCGGGGGAACAAGCGCGACATGGCGCGGTTGGAGGCGAGCAGGTATTCGTGGGTGAAGAAGAGAATGCAGAGAATAGTGCCGATGGTGAGGGGATAATAACGGCGGGAGAGGACCAGGCGTATTGGGTTCTTCCCCATTGTGTGGCGAGAATTATGCAGCCGACGCCTAGGATGAATGTGATGAGGCCCGGCCAGTCGATGGTTGCTAGGCCGGATATGTAGGATTTGTGCTGCGAGGTTGAGGGTTGAGTTGTTGCACGGTTTTGAACGAGTTCTTTGCGCATGAGCAAGGCGATGAGAATCATGGCGAGGATGGCGGTACCGATGGGGAGGACGAATATGTAGCGCCAGCCTGCGTCTGCGAGGTGATCTCCTACAACAGGTCCTATCGTGTAACTATTTCCGAAAATTAGCTTTCCAGGTCGACTGGAATGCTGGAATGTGGAAAGAGACTTACCTGGACCCACTAATCAACGACGAGATGGAATTGCTGCTCGATTTCTCAGCCAGCTTCGTGCCATCTGGCAAAGTAATCCGGCTCAGGTTCATGATACCCGCAGCACCTAACCCTTGCAGTGCCCTTCCTACCGGCGGCATGCCCCAGGACTGAGCTGACGCGCAGAGTACACTGCCTATCGTGATCCAGAACATTCCGAATTGTAGAGCAAAGTGGCGACCGTAGATGTCTTCTAGTTGCCCAGATATGGGGATGAATGTGGTGAATGTCAGGGTGTAGGCTGCTACGATCCAATTGAAGCTTCCAGAGAGCTTTTCTGGAGGTGATGTAAGTATGCGTGTTTGTGGTTATGGCATTGCCTTGAAGGATTGACGTACCGAAATGGAATGGTATGAGTGGAATGGCTGGAGCGACGATAGTGACATCCATGGATGGCAGCTAGGAAATTTGGCAACACAAGTCCTAACAGCAACTTCAATTGTCGAATCTTGGTTTTGCGGTTTTGAGCTTTTTGTTGTGCCGCCTCTTCCGGGGCAAGGAATTTGACATGAATTCCTGTTGAACCGTGGGATTGTGTGTGGTTGTGATTGTTCACGCCCACCTGAAGCTCATGCGCCGATGTGCACTCAGGTACCAAGTGTGAACCATCTGTGGTAGGAACGGCCTCTTGTACTTCGCGTTCTCGGAGCTTTCCCCAGATACACTTGAATGGGAAGATAGGCATTCTGAACTATCTGTGGGGATATTGAGAAAAGGGTAGAAGATTGAGCTGAATTGGTTTTGATATCACTGTACGTGTCCATTGTTTAATACTTTGTTTAGGGCGGGGACTGTCGTCCCAAACAAGTTTACTCGTTTGGAGTGGGCCATTGCGGCTGCGGTGAGTGTATCCTTGACCGCAAGGCGGAACCCACGGATCTAAAAGTTATGGTTTTGTCCAACGGCGCTTGGAGATGAGCACCTTATCCTCTTCGTATTGCTGGATATGTCTAATAGTCAGCTATGCCTAATTGGGCGAGCTGAACAAGCCAATCGCAACTGACCTTGGCACAGCCCGGTAAACACCGAATTGCGATTGGCAGGCCGCAGCCACGCCGATACAAGGCAACTACCACATTTGTATCCGGGCTGTGTCCATAGTAATGCTATCTCATATGTGCAAGGCATTTAAGCAATCTGAAGCGCGATCAAGCAACGCCTAGCTCTCTCGCATTGAGTAGCTCGAAATACTTGGTGGCTTCTATGCCGCGCTCCCACCATCATTCCGATTCCGATTGGATGCAACTTCGGGGGGCTTAGGCTTCATGTAGGTTACCCTATGACAGTACAAGATCCATAGGCGGACGCGACCAGGTTAGACATGTAGATATCTAGACAAAATTGGGACACATGCAACACTCTCCAGGCACCTGACTGTGTTGTCAATTTTCTTGATGTTTAGTTGCGTCTCACCTGTCTTCAAATTGGTTCCGTTGAAAGCGCTGGTAACTTGGGGGTTTGTAGGATGAAGCTGAACTTGGAAAAGTAAATGAACAGTGATTCGGCAAACCACAGAATAGCATTTCGAAGCCTTGAGCGAAGCCTTGCTGTTGGTATTGTTCGATGATTCCATCAAGAAAGGGATGAGCGAAGTTGCGACGCCGGGGTGGATACTTTCAGTAGTTTATGCCAAGCCGCGGTTCAATGATGTACTAGCCCCCACCCCCATAAGAAGTATGTACATAACCAAGCTTGCGGTCTTTGTGCCACATCTCCGTGTCGCCGTGCGTCAAAACTAGAACATCAGTTATGAAGCCCATAATAGCCGTCCCTGCAATCGCTGCGCTCATCTATAGGGCGTGGTCGCGGAACTCACTGACTCCTGTTGGCATCCTCGCGGCATTTGTGACAGCCGTCATTCATACCGTGCATCCTTGGAGCGTTTTCACAGTGCTACTTGCCGTCTTCTTCTTAGCCGGGAGTGCCGTCACTAAGGTATGTCCCATTTTTGCTTCAAGCCAGACGGTAACTAACAAGATGCAGGTCAAGCATGACATTAAAGCAAAGCTTACTCAGTCCGCGACTGGTGCATCTGGTGGAGAAGGTGCGCGCAACCATATCCAAGTGTTTGCAAACTCCGGTATAGCTTCGGGTTTAATACTGCTCCACCTCTGGCAGCTCAGGAAGGATGGACGATATGAAGACGAGGGTCTCTGCTGGACTGGAAACAGTGATGTATTGGTAACAGGCATCGTAGCGTATGGCATTCGCCTTTGGCCACGGAATTGATACTGACATGCATTAGAAACTATGCCGCAGTCGCTGCAGATACCTTTTCATCTGAACTTGGAATCTTGTCGAAATCCAAGCCACGCCTGATAACTGCCCCATGGCGTATTGTCCCGCCTGGCACAAATGGCGGGGTGACCACGGCGGGTCTTGGTGCGGGACTACTTGGCGCACTAGTAATCTCCCTCAGTTCTACGATGTTCATGCCGTTTTGCAAAGACTGGAGCTTTATTGAAAAGACAAAATTTACCCTTGCATTGACAGCAGCTGGGTTTAGTGGAACACTCCTTGATTCTCTTCTAGGAGCTCTCTTGCAAGCGAGTGTGGTTGACGTACACTCGGGCAAGGTTGTTGAAGGTGAGGGAGGAAGAAAGGTGCTTGTATACAGCAAGGATAGCGTTTCTAAGGCCAGCGGTACGGACACGGCAGCACCAATCAAGGCCTCGAAAGCAATTTTGAAAGCCAGAGCAAGTGGCACGGCCGTTGCAGACCCGCAGCATGAGAGCAGGAAGATTGAGGTTGGGAGTGATTTGTTGGACAATAATGCTGTCAACGTACTCATGGCAGGCCTGGTGAGCTTAGGAGCTATGTTAACTGCCAGGGCTATATAACATAAAATTCCAGTAGAAACCTAAGTCAATATCCATATCTATGGGCACGGACATGATTTAGTGTGGGCAATGTGCGTGTGCGTGTGCCTGCGAGTCGATGTAGTATCAAGCCTCGAGCATTTGGACCAATTGCCAAGACGCTAGTGAAGCGCGTCACTCTAGGTAGCCTCGAGCTCCGTTGGTAGCAACTGCTTGACAAGCTGCCACTCGACATATATATATCTTACTTTTTACAAGTCCGACGACTTGAACAACCGAATTCAACGGGTTCGATACGTCGATTGGCCGCACATCACTCCCACAAACCCCACGCGCCACCGAGATTCAAAATGGTGGGCTGTCCCGAGGGCACATACAATACATGCACGCCTTCGATACTTACACATGCTTAGTCTCTCCGTTTCGTCCCCAGCAAGGCGCACCCTGCGCAAACTACGCTCGAAACCTCTGCGCCTTCGGCCCCCGGCGTCCACGATACCCTTCGGTCTCGCCTTGGCCACACATCGGTAGCACCCACCGCTTCGTCGTCATCGACAGCACCAGTCGCTCTGCAGTCTGCCCATCCGCTCGAGGCCCGCCTTGTCCAGTGGCGCGATACCCAAGACCGTATGAAGATGGAGATGCTGAGGCGGCAATTTGGCATTGCCGAGCCTGTGCGTAGGGGTATGGAGCTGAAGATTGCTGAAGCGGGGGAGTGGAGACCATTAGCACTGGGTGGAAGCAGCGGTGTTCACAAAGATATTCTCCAGGGACGGGATTGTGAGATTGGCTGGGAGGACGTATTCACTGGCAACGAGCTGCGGGAAGTACCAGACTTCCACACGGAGATTGAGAAGAAGATGAAGATGAACTGGTAGAGGCTTGCTACATGACCAGCAAACCAAGACGGCTGTACACTGCCACCATGGACGATAACGGGGCTCGAGCAAGTTGTTCCCGTATCGATGGTCTTGGCGGATCACAAAGACATAGCATCTACCCACTTAGGGTCAAGATTAACGAATGAAGCGATGAAGCCAAAATGACCATGGTATTGTGGTGCTCGCAGATGAAGGTATGATGGCATTACAAAGTCGTGATGTACTAGATGGAGGAGGCAGTGGCTCTTCAGCCACCAGCCTGCCCCACGTGCCCAAAGACCACTTCCTCTTGTCAGCCTGGAGAAGGGGCCGAGGAGAGCATAGCAGGGAAGCCCCGGCCGACTCAGAACTGTGAAGATGTGGCGCAGAGTGTATGCGATAACGCGACGAGTGCTGAGTGGGTGTGGCCAATCATTGTAAAGAAGCCAGTAATGCAGGGGCACGCGCTTTAACAACAAGTCCAAATATGGCATGTTGCGGGTTTCGCAGGTGGACGAACAGCAATAACGGGGGAACCAGTGTCTGCCGAGATGCATTCGGCATGGCGATGCATTGTGAGGCAATGGACGGCAGCCCGGCACATGCCGAATGTCGAGGAGGATGTGTACGAAAGACGACATATTGAGGCGGTGCAGAGCCGAGTAGCAGTAGCGGGCTGTTGGTGGAGACAGCGGGTCGTCCTTGCCGCATTTGCGGATTGCGGAGAAGGAGAGGGTGGCCGTGACGGCGACTTCCCAGTCGCGCACGGCCGGCCAGCCTTCTATCGTCCACGCATGAGCCTTTGAGACGCCTCACCACTATACCATTTTTCCCCCGCTACCATTTCTCTTGTTGCAACGTCGAGGCCGACCTGCGAGTCGCTCCCAGCCCCCCGTTCGCCTTCCAGTCGCTTAGCTTGCCCGCAATCGCATCCGTCGCGCGAGTGAAGTCGGCCGGCCAGCCATGTCGTCCCCAGCCGATCAAGCCTCCACGGCACCACAAACTGCTCCACACCAACAGACCTCAGGATCGCGGCCCCAGAGCAGGAACGAGCCTCCATCGACAGGTTCGGTAGAGATGGAGACCCTCGAGGCGTCTGGCGCAGCACCCGCGCCTACAGACACGACCACGCACACCACAGACGCACCCGCTGTAGCTCCAACAGCTGCACCTGCAGAGCAATCCGTCGATTCCAGCACCTCAGAAGATGCGCCCGTGGTCCCTTCATCTCCTGGAATGCTCGCGCCCCCTTCTGCGCTAAATCGCGCAGACACCGAGGCCATCGGTCCGTCGACAGACACACCAGCCGCAAACCCAGACAACACGAACGGGCCTGTGCTAGTAATAATGCTGCTTCTTACCAGCGGCGCAAGGCATCCGTACAAGATTGACGAAAAGTACCTGAAGAAGCGCAGTGTCAAGGTGGAGAACATGGACCCATACAACATCAGCGTCTATACCCTCAAAGAGCTGATATGGCGGGACTGGCGGGAAGGTACGTATACACTTTTCTCTACACTTTGTGCAAGAGCAGGGTGCGCTTGCCACGAGTGAGCGGGGCGTCAACTGTGACGCGCTGCTATGCTGCTCTTGTTGGTGCATTGTTTGTACCTGGCCTCGCCCAAGCAGCGCTGGGAAAGAAATTGTGGCTCGCAGCGCATCGCATAGCATCGCATTGAATCCTGCATTACAAAGCTAACTGGAGTGAACAGAATGGGAGGCTCGGCCCACCTCACCGGGATCGATAAGGCTCATTCATTTTGGTCGCATGCTCGACGACAAGTCGCCACTCAAAGGTGAGGACCTTATTCTAGATTACGCCAAGGGTATTGACACAGCTTGTGCGGTTCCTCGGCTGGTCATACCCATTGGCCGATCCGATTGGAATGCATGCCTTGCATAAAAGGCATGATATAGCCCCTGTCAAGCACTCACTAACAAACCGCAGAATGCCGATTTCAAACAGATACTCCCAATGTCGTTCACATGACCGTCAAGCCACAGGAGGTCGTTGACGAGGAAGAAAATGCCAAGACTGGCAAGTCTGGGAACCGGAGAGAGAGCGACGACGAGCCCACGGCTACCTGCCGTTGCATCATTTTATAAAAGTACTCGTAATCATGCAACTCTTCCAGTCGAACCATCACCTTACAATGGCACCTTTAGCGACCGTCAAAAGTACATACAAGAAGCAACAAGTGTGAGAAAAACGGCCACATGGATCACTGGAATCAGTCCCTTTGAGTTCTCATTTGCGGCCATCATAGCTGGCCGTTGCGAAAGATATGAGTCGTGGCGTTACACGAAGAGGTGGGCGTTTCTTTTCCAAACCAACGTATTTTTGTTCTTTTTCCCCCTCACTTTGTGCATATGGAGTTTTCGTAATGGCCCGGCTGGTCTTGTAGCTGGTTTGAATTATTGTAGTGTATAAGTACGTAGCCTTTCGCGAGTAGCGTTGTCGTTTGGGGGGAAAGGCATTTGGGAATAGACCATGTTTGAATATTCCAACACCCACCACATTGTGCAGCATGTCCTGATCTTCTTCAAGTGGCCTACCCATGATGGTGCAAGGATTGTGTTTACTGGTCATGCATTGCATCACGAGGTCAGATCGCGGATATGGGCTCTGGTGATCCCGAGACTGCGTTCGATGCCGTCATCGGTAAAGCTTCCATCAACCCCCGATTTCTCACCACCCACCTTCCTTAGCAACCCCACGACATTGCGACTCTACCACGCGTAACTAAACATGGTGCTTGAAGATGCCGACAAAAATGCCCCTAAGGGCTTCACAGACGATCCTTACCCATCCTCAGATGATCCCTACGCATCTTCGCCTGCCCATCTAAACAATGGCAAGCGGTTCGACGCGACCAATCTTCCTCGCCCATTACCCGTCATAGGCACCTTCATGGGCTTCTCTGAACGTGCTGTCCGCTTCAAAACCGAAACAACGCTCAAGTTCGCCGAGCACAAGGTTGGCCGTCAGCTCAATCCGGAAGAGGCGCAGGCGCTCGCGTTCCACATCTATAAGCTTGAACAAACAAAGAGCTATTTCGCTGCAACAGGTGCCGCGGCTGGAACATGGCAGTGGTATCGTACATGGGACAAGATGAAGTATCCATTCTATCAACCCAAGGTAGAGGACATTGATGTGAATAAACTCGGCCCAGTCCGTGGACCAATGGCGCAATTTGCGCGACACTCATGGCGATTTTGCCTCTACGTGGTCGTAGCAGGGCAAATGGGTAGTATAATTGGCCAGCTCATCGCGCAGCCCCTTGCAGCGGTCAATACAGCCAATGATCCCAAGCTAGGGCATTTTGGAGTGGAATTGAAGGCTTCGTCGCATACCGAGGGGCAGAGGAATGCACAGCAAGGGCGTGAGATTGAAGAACGGCGCCGAGAGTTCCAAGAGCAGGTGAGGAATCATGCAAGTGGGGGTCCATCACCGCAAGCCAGATGGGGCAAGCAACCTCCGGCACAACGTGACGATACAGCCGACGATATGAGTCCGACTGCCGGTAATGAAGCATGGGGCTCTGAATCCACTAGCTCGGAAACATGGGAGACTTTTTCCAACAATAGTCCATCGCAGTCGCATCGGAAAAGACAACATGCACCGCCATCTGTAGGCTCTTGGGATCGTCAACCTGCACACCCGTCATCATCATCATCATCATCATCATCATCCTCTTCTTCCCTATTCGACGATGACGATGCCTCTCCTACAGGTGGCCTCTTTCAAGACGAAGTAAAGAACCCGCAATCCCAATCCCAACCCCAACCCCAACCAGGCGAGTCATCCTGGGACCGTCTCCGGCGCGGCGGCCAGCCTGTACCACTTCCAAAACCACAACGGCAGTCGCCTCGAAGACCAGAGCCCGAACGCAGAGAGGGATCTACGCTAGGCGATTCGTATTCGTTTGTCGGCGACGATGAAGAAGGAAGTAGGGAGCGCGAACGTGCGCAACGGGAGTTTGATGCCAGTATGGAGAGGGAGAGGCAGGAGAAAGATTCTGATGGGGATGAGGGGAAGAAATGGTAGCGAAACATATATTGATGAATATCTGCAAGAGATGTTGCAGCATGAAGTCCTGAGATTACATCTTTGTTTTTTGAACGACCCGATTTTAGTTGCGAATGAGGGTCAAGTTGCACGGTATCAATCACGTCAACTTTGTAAAAAAAAAAGGGGGTGGCCTATTTTTTATAGTTGAAAACTCAAAAGATGTATTCGCGATCAACCCTTCTTTCACGTTGTAGGACAGCATACACAGCGAAATACTTTTTACTGATATTTAGCAGTTCATAGCCCACCACACACCATCGCCATGTATTTCCATTTACAGAAATGACCGTGTGTTCAATTGCAATCAACAGAGTACAAAGCGATCAGCTACATCTGCCTATAACGATTGGTTCCAGTATTCTTTGATTCACGCTACGGAATACTGGCATCGTCTCACATTCATGTTCTTTTATGCGGTGTCTCGAGATCGAACGCATTGGAATCACGAATTGTATCATTAGTGAATTGGATGAAGGGGGGGGGGGGGGGG
>JALPSE010000022.1:0-18187 GCA_030558545.1 Bipolaris gigantea
CCCCAACAAAGAAAAAAAACCCCCCCTTTCCACCATCTAACCCACTCGCAGCCTCCAACTCAACGTGGGCATAATCGCCGCCTGCATCCCAACCCTCAAGCCGCTCCTCCGCAGCACCGCATCGTCCCGCACCCCGCGCCGCAGCGCCTACAACGACATCGAGCACGCCGAAACCATCGGCAGCGGGCGGGCGCACAAGCCGCGCCCCAGCTTCCTCACCACCACCCTCACCACCACCACCCTGACCCCCGACGCAGCCTTTGAACTCGCCCACCGCGCCAGTCTGCGCGAGAAACTCGCGCCCGCCCCCACGGCCCACTGCAACGTCGTGTACAGCGACAGGAACGCCGTCCACACCTCCAGCCAGGAGCGCATCCTGCACGCCGAGCGCGGCGCCCAGGACGCAGCCAAGATCCTCCGCACCACCGAGGTGGTGGTGGATAGCGTGGCGAGGACGCGCTGAGTAGGGTGGAGGTGGTGGCTGTGCTTTTGGCACGTGTCGGGCGCGCATCGAGGAGCAGGAGAGGAGATTTCGAGATTTGCATCGTTTGATACCCGTGGTTTTTTCCTTTTTTTTTCCCCTTTTTTTTCTTTCCCCTTTTCCCTGTAGGGGTTGGAAACTGGATGGTTGCTTGGGAAGAAAAGGCAGGTTCTGTGTGATGGGGGAATGCCGTGCTTGGGTTGGGCCTCGAGAGTCGAGCGCGTCGTGTGGCGGCCGTTGGTCTTTGTTGACGAGTAGGCGGGCGGGCGGAGGTGGGCATCGAGCAGGACGGGTGGTGTTTGGCTCCGTGGTGGGTCGTCGATGCTCGCAATGCCTGCTGCTGGCTCCTGGCTGCTGGTGTTCCGAGATGCAAACACTCGGTTCGCCAGGCTGATCAATCACCAATTGCACGACCCTTCATGTACAGAGCATAGTCATACAAGCGTTCCATTTCAGCCTGGACCTGCCATGAATTCCCCGCCGTTATGCATTCATGGCCATGACCATGTCCTCCCGTCATCATCGCCCACAAGGGTCCGTGCAAAATACAAGACATCTCGTCATGTCCACCTTGACCGTCTCTGCCCATGGCCTGCTCTGCTGACTCCGGCAAGAACCATCTTCTCCAGTAGACGATACTGCGGCACACGTCTACCAGCCTCCATTACCACCGTCGTTCCAGGAAGCCTCGCCAGTAGCAGCAGCAGCAGCAGAGTCGCCCGTATCTCCACCCCAGCCACCACCACCATCACCACCGCCATTGTCGTTGCTATCAGCAATCGGAGCCTTGCAACGCTGTTCCGGTTAGCATAGGCCCCGTTCCCAACACAACGAGTGCTTACCTTGAGGCCATGTCCCAGCTCGCCGCAGTTGCTGCACTTGTGCTTGGACCAGTCCTTGGGTTCGGGGCAATCACGAGAGAAATGGCCCATCTGCTCACAGTTACGACAGATGACCGTGTCGGGATTGCGAGGCTGGTCGCACTCCTTGGCCATGTGCTCGGTCGATCCGCAGTTGCGGCAGGTACGGGCAGCAACGTTAGGGCACTAGGAGCTGTCAGTATGTCTTGGGTAACCAGCATCCATGTGTGCACTGACATCCTTGGAAAAGTGACCAGTCTCGTTGCACTTGCGGCACTCGACGCCCTCAGCTGAACGAGGCTCGGGACAGTCCCTAGCGTTGTGGCCTTCCTGCTTGCAGTTCCTGCAGGCAAAGGGGTTGAAGCGCTCTTTGGTGCAATCGCGGGATCGGTGGCCGATTTCCTTACAGTTCACGCACTGGATCTCGGGCTGGTGCGTCTGGCGTTCGACTTGCTCTTGCTTGCAGTGCTGCTTGTGCATCAGTCCGAAATTCTTCAAATCAGGAGACATGGCTCCATGTACTGACCTTGCGGATGTGACCAAGCTCCCCACAGTTGCCACACAGTGGTATGCCACGATCTTTGACATCGCCGCAAGATCTAAGGCGCTCCATATTCTGTGCAGGGCTCTCGGGCCAACCCTGGGCCAACCTGGCGCGACGAGGCTTCGGAGAGAGCTGGAAAGTCAAGACGTACTCGCGGTCAGGGTTACCAGTAAGATCGACAATCGTCATGTTGATGGGAATCTCCTCCTTCTTGGCAATAAGATAGATGCCGATACCATCCTCGCGCAGAGCCTGCTCCACCGCTGGAAGATCGAACTGGTCCATGGTGGCACGAGCGTACGCCTTCAGACAGACACGGAACACGTCAAAGTCTTTTGCTTTGGCGGCATCGATGAGAGCAACCCATGCAGCTTCGGCATCCATCTCGGGAACACCAGACCAGTCTACTGTGCGGCGGGACTTGCAATCCATGGCACGGTGGCCCGGCTGGTCACAGAGCTTGCAAATGCCATCAAAGGGGCGCTGAACACGCTCGTTTGTACAGTCGGCCTTGTTGTGACCAACTTGGCCACAGTTGAAGCACTCTCCGGTTAGGCCGCCGTTGCCCTCAGGCTTTGAGGGGCAGTCACGGGCGTAATGGCCTGACTGTTTGCAACTGTTTGCGTGTGTCAGTATAGCCAACGCTGTCCTTCTGAGTCTCACTCACATGCGGCAGCTGTCGTCGGCACCGCCGTCGGCACCAGCATCGGCACGAGTGTTGCTACTGCCACCGCCCCAGTCATCACCGCCAGCTGGAGCAGGATCCCAGCTAGGAACATCCGCTGCACAGAAGATTAGTCTAAGCTCACGGCATTTGCGTGCCGTGCCACTTACCTGAAGTACGGCCCGTGTCCCAGCTCATGGTGAGTGACGCTTGCTGCAGTGAAGCTACGGTGTTGTTTGCGTGTAGTGCAGTAGAGAAAGTCTTGCAGTAGAAGAGCAAAACTTGAAGTAGTTGACTGGCACAAGTTGAAAAGTTTGCCGTGAAGACGAGAGAGTGGCACTGGTGCCTCCTACTTTATTGCCCACGCCAGCGGTCCGTGCTCAGACCGGCAGGTCAAACTGAAGGTGAGGGTGAACAAGGCGGCATGTCTGACAACAGAGAGTATCACAGGTGAGACAGATCTCTGCGTGTGCCGTAGATGAAGCAGATGGACGCGGACAATACTGCAGTCACTTGAAAAGAAAAAAAGCTTGGAGATGTTTTACGTTGTCGGACACATGAGTCAAATTCAACTCATCAGGACACATGCCACCCGGAAACCAAGGCGTACCGTGTCTCTTTGACTTGAAAGGAAAAGATGCTGGTATCATGTCATAAAACTCCAACACAAGACAACAAATGCCTATTCGTAATGCGACGACACGCCCCCAAAGTCACACAAGCCTGGAAAGAAAGAACAAAAAACTCCCACAAAGATGCGTAGGCGGACACGCCCTGATTTGGCTCCCTACCGAACAAATAACCAAAAATGGCCAAGTCTAGACTCCGCGGAACTAATAAGAATGTCAGCCTAGGTTTCTTGTGCATTGTTTTGCCTGTTCCACGTACCGCTCGGACAACCAAGAACCACATGGCACCAATGAACCGGAAAGCTGACAAGCCTGCAACACTGTACAGAACAACAGCCAGGTAGATGGTAGCAGTATCGTTCCTCTTCTTCTGCGCCTCATCCGGAGTGCTGACGGTGAGCTCCAGGCCACCCGACTGCAGAACCAGGGCTGTCAGGCCCAAGTTGCAAAACATCCAGAACAAGACGACACCGGATCGGAAACCCTTGTAGTAATCTTCCTGCTTCTCACCTGCCGAAGGAATCTTCTTCTCCTCAACCCACTTACTGCTAAACACCTTCAGCTCTTCCTCATATTGCGTGTTGAGATCGGCATCGTCAGTGGGCGCTTGAATATCGGCTTTGCCGTCGGCTTTTGTGACGACCGAAGGCAGCTTTTCTGGCTTATCATCTCCCTTTGTACCCCAGGTGATGTCGTGCGTGTTACAGAAAGCGTAGACGTTGAGAATGTTGATGTATGTCGGGGTCATGAGGAGATATTGGAGGAAGGAAGTGAACATGTGCCACGGATCCAAGAAGATGATGGAGACGAGGAACCACATGACGTACGTCGACAGTAGCGAGATGATCAGTGTCGCGAAAATCCTATCCCTGAACAGGTCCGCAAAGTTGAAGCCGCCATTGGCAGCGATCTGGCCCTGGACGGAACGGACGCTGATGAAGATGGATGCAAACATGAGGTATGCCATGATGATGCACCAAAAGTAGACCATGGACATGTACCACTTGTTGGAACCCTGTGGTCGATTACCCAACGACAGGATGAAACAGGTGATCAAGACAGCAATGTACAGCCATTCGAATACAATGAAGAGAACCTTGCCAGCCGTGCCGAGTTCATTTTGCAGAGAGGCCGTGAGAATGCGGAAGACTAGGAAGAAGTTACCAAGGGCAAACCAAGCGAAGATCATGCTAATCGTCTGGTAAACGAATTCGACAAGGAACATCATTTTTCGCAAGAAAGAGTGGTCACTGCGGAAGATGTCAAAGGAGTGAGCCAGGGCGTAGACAGCAGCGAAGAAGGAACCGTTGAGCCAGCGACGACGCTGGCTGATGAACTCGGCCATGGTGGTAGGAACGTCGGTTTCGCCAGTGGCCGACTTTACGTATTGCAAGATCCAGTGGCAGTTGCGCTTGGAGACCAGCTCGAAGCAAAGGATACGATCCTCAGCAAGGTACATGTTTGCCGTGAAAATACCAGCGTTGGCGCCGTGCATCTTCTCGCCCGCAAAATACTTCTCCAGCGGACCCTGTCCAGCCTTGTCGTTCTGGAGGGCGATATATCGGTAGGCCGAGAAGGCGCCAGGAAGCACACTGATGAAACCAAAGGCGGATTCCAACGGCTTGTCCAGAATATTACTCATCTTGTACTCAAAGTTCTGAGTGGCTACTAGCGGATTCAGAAGCTTCTTTCCATGCACCAGCATGGCCTTGATCTCACCACAGGCACCAGCGCACATGGGCTCGAGATCAAAGGCCTTCCACAGTTGGTAGACAGAGTCCTTTCCAGGCTTGGTACCCGCATCGATGAGCACGCAGACGTTTGGGTCTAGGACGGTGCCGAAAGCCTGGAAGAACCAGCGATGCGAGTTGATCTTCTTCTGGTTCTTTTCCTTGAGACAGAACAACATCTGCACAGGCGTGTTGCCCTTTTTGACATTGACGACCCCCTTCTTGATGTCGAGTGTCATCTGGGTGGTGTACTCGTAGATGTGGGCAGTCACATCCTTGCCGTTGACTTGCTGCTTGGCAATGCCGTCCTGGTATACACCGAGACCAGCTAGTACGGCACGGGTTCGCGGGTTGATCTTGGCACGACCATCGCTGACGACGCACACGACGATCTTCTTCCACGCGTCCTTGCCCCACGTCTTACTGTTCGTTCGCGAGTTCATGTACTCAATGTTCTTGATCACGCCACTCATTGTTCGCGCGAACAGCTCGTCTTCCTCGTTGTACATGGTGATGACAATGAATAGCTCGGTGTGTCGCGGCTTGGCAAACAGCTTCTGGCGAAGGGTAAAGCGCTCTGCGTCAAAGTCGGCAGGGTCGCATGTGGCGGCAGAGTAGCGCATGTGTGTGAACTCGTCACGCTCGGGGGGCTGTGCATGTGGGACTTGGTTCAGCAGCCGCGGCGGGATGGGGCAGTCGAGCACCAAGTTGCCCTTGAACAACTGGACTTCCTTGACCGTCTTCCATCTCTTGATCGGTGCCTGGCTGGGTGGCGGTGCTGGCTCGTCCTCAAACGGGTTCTCTGCATCCATGTCTTCTGGGTCGTGAGGATCTGGCCCATACGAGTTGCCGGTTTGCATCATGGGCCTGTTCATATCGTCGTCCTGCCAGTAATGCGTAGGCTGGGTGCCGTATCCCGCACCCGGGCTCTCGTCATGAGGCGTTGGGTCGTAAGGCTGGTTGTAGTATGCATCGTGATGTTGTTGGGGGTCGAATGAATAGTTGTTTTCGTGTCGTTGCGGTCGTGGGTCGTAGTCGTCGTCGTGGTAGGTGCCTCCGGCGTATGGGATATTCTCTACCGAATACTGCGTCGGGTTAGCCTGTGGTGTTTGGGCATGTCGCGACCGTGTCAGAGTGGGCTAGCAGCCGCTCTCCGAATGTCTCATGCTGTGCAGCCGACGTACACTTGGCTGTAGGGGCAGGCGGTCACTAGACGCAATTGCCTGGCTGGGACCCATGGGAATCTCCAAGACGCCCGATGGCGAGGGCGACGTATATCGGTCTTCGAGCTGGTAGCCTCGGAGTGGCTGTCCGGGGGAGGGCGTGCGCCCGTTTCCTCGCAGTGGATCCATATCGAACGGGTCGTCGTTGCCGCCCGGGTGGTCTGGGCAGGGCTGTCAGCGGTGCGATGATATGGCGGCAGGCGGGCGGGTGAGGTGAGGTAGACAGGCAGGGGAACAAAAGGACAGTAGGCAGAGAGTGGTGACTGGGTGGTTGCTCAGGCGCGCAACCGGCGAAGCAGTGCTCCGCATGGGCACTCACCTAGTCTGTTGTATGACATGCCGACGTGATTTCCGTGGTGCGGCAGCGACCAAATTAGCTCAAACTTGCGGCAATACCACAACCGAAACCACGGTGCAAAAGGTTGATGTGAAGGATGGGGCGACAGCGGATGCAAAGGCGCAGCCGTTGTTGTGCTCGTCGTGCAAGGACAAGCGTTGCGGGCTAGAGGGCAGGAATATGTATCGTGTTTCAGGTGGGCCTGGTGGGTCACAACAGCTGCAGGGTAGACCGCAGTCGTTTACCACAGCAACCAGCGGGCACCGGCGGGCGATGATGCAACGGCGGGCACGCGAGCGCACAGGGCCGGACACGAGGCTGGGCCAGGCGAAGAAGGGAGCGATGATGGAGTGCGGGCTTGTCTTTGAGGACGTCGACGTCTTCTCGGCTGGTCGAGTGTGCAGGCGGACGGGTGTACCCTGAAGTACTAGATATGTACGCAATCCGCGTGGGGCATGTGCATGCCCGCCACACTCCTCAGCCCTCACAGCCGCAGCCAGTGACGAGGCCATGCACGTGAACCTGCTTATGCAAAAAGACGGCCGTTGGTGCACGGGGGCTGCGACGGATGAGAAATGCCGGTTCTGCGTCTTGACAGCATTTGCCCTGCTGCGATGCTGGCCTGTCTGTACCGCTGCAGTCGACACACTACCACTGCCCACACCACAGCCGCGTATGCTTGTGCCAGCCGTGGCTGTGCGTGGCTGTGCGTGGCTGTGCGTGGCTGAGTAGCAAGCCTTCCGAGCTCTTTTCGCGCGCAGCTGGCGAGGCGGGGCGAGTCGTGTCTACTACTACATCTCGCGTAGGTGGGTGCACGTGTATGCCTGGTGAACCTTGGGATCGAACTTTGTCTGTGCCGGTGCCTGTGCTGTACATGGCCTTGGCACCCACACCGTCCCACCATCCCCACATCTCCCCTCGCTTCTCCACAGGCACAGACGTACCCAGACACCGGCCAACTTTTTGTTGTGCACCAAGCCATATCGCACCATCTGTACACACCACACACCCATCGAAGCAATGGGCGGGCCAACCTCCCCACAGCCCGTCTCCGTCCTCTTCGTCTGCCTCGGAAACATCTGTACGTACACACACCACGCTCCCTCTCCGACTGCACACGACCAACTCCACCACCCCTAGGCCGCTCCACAATAGCAGAAGGCGTCTTCCAGTCCCTCACACGGCCTGCGGGAAAGGCGCCGCATCCACTGATATCCCACATCGACTCATGCGGCACCGGCGCATACCATATTGGCTCCGACCCAGACTCGCGCACCATGGCCACCCTCCGCAATAACAACATCACCTCGTACCGCCACTCGGCCCGCAAGTTCTCGCCCGCCACCGACTTTGACAAGTTTGACTACATCTTTGCCATGGACGACGAGAACCTGGCTGACTTGGAGAGCTTGCGCCAGAGCCACGTCAAGAAGAGGGGTGGCGAGGACCGCATCGGCCAGGTCATGCTGTTTGGCGAGTTTGGCGGCAGGAGGAGGAGATGCAGAGGCAGAGAGGTGGGCGAGGAGATTGCCGATCCCTACTACGGCGGCGACGATGGATTCACCATTGCCTATGAGCAGGCCCAGAGATTCAGCAAGGCCTTTTTGGAAAAGCTGGAGGCCGGGGAGTTGAGCTGAGCTGAGCTGAGCTGAGCTGAGCTGAGCTGAGCTCGTCTGGGAGCCGAGTCTCGTTTTGATACCCATAGACTGGCCATGGGCTAGAGTGCATTTTACGTTACACGAATCATCTCCTCTTCTTCCGTTTCTCACTTCCTCGCGGGTATACTTTTCTGTCGCGCACTCATGATGCGTTTTGCTTCATCTGTCTCTCGAGATCCAGCAGCTTCTCCACCGTCTTTCCTCGCATAAACTCCGTCAATCCCAATCTACGCTATTGTCAGTCTTGAATCACTCGGCCACAACGCCCCCCAGATGTCATCTTGGTACTCACATTCCCTCCCTCGTCACAATGCGATATGTCCCGCTATTCTGCCACGCCCCGTCCCCTCCATTCAGCTGCCCATGCGCATCCACCTCCACACTCCCAAATATGTCCTCGGGCCACGCAATGCGCCCATAGTCTGGCGGGTTCCTCAAATCGCTAATGTGTATCCATCCTCCGTGCCCCCCACCGCCCATGCCCCCCTGGTGATTGGCGCCGCCCGCGCCATCCTTGGGCTGCGAAAGGTTGGAGCCACCAGGTGACGCGTAGACGGCCGCCTGCGACTGTACGTAGGGGTCCTGAGCCGCGTGCGCCGCGAAGACCGAGTACAGTATAGGAAGAAACTGGGGGTTTTGGGTAAAATTGCGGGGTGTGGGTGGCAGAGCAGTGCAGGTGCCGAGTGCGAGTTGACGTGTTGGCGGCTCCGTGGGTAGAAGGGATAGCAATTGTTTGCTTGGATCCAATGGATCTTGGTGTACATACTACATCCTGTGTTAGCATCGAGGTCATGCGGGAGAAAATGGGAGAGAGAAAAAAGTTGAGAATAGACAAGGGACACGCATTACAATGTGCGGGTTCTCAGCCAATGTCGACGCGGGCCGGGCGCCTCGAAGCCAAAGTGTGGTTCGCGATGCAGGAACAAGACGGCGCGATGAGCGCACAAATGTGTTGGCGAGCATTTGGTATAGTACTGGGCACATGGTGCTATGCAGACAAGCTGACGTTTCGAGGTGAAGCTTTGCACGGCAACACGGCGAGCTCGGATGGAGAGTGTGAGAATGACAAAAAGATGGGATGAGTAACCATGACGAGGTCCATCTCCAAAGTCCGATCGCTCGGGGACTAAGTAAGTAGTAGCGGCGGATCACAAGTACGCTAGCCCCCTCTTGCTGCACTTCATCTCACATCGCTTGCACCCGCCCCATTCAAGACACAAGTCAACAAATCACTACACCCGTCTCTACACTGCCGCCTGAAGCATGCTAAGCCGCGGTAATGGGATGCCAATTTTCCATCTTCATCGTACCACCATTGTACGCCGCCGTTCCCGCCGTTCGAACTCTATTGCCCGGTGTCGTCCATGCGCAGTTGCCGAAAACTCCATTCTGCGCCGCTACCTCACGTACCGGAATGCCGAGCGTAGGCGTGTATTCGTTCTGGTAGATGGTCTCGCCTGCGCCACAGCCCCAGAATCCACAGTACTCTGATGCGCGCACAGTAGCAAGGTCTGCAACTGAGAAACCGGGCGACCCGTGGAAGGTACAGTATCGGCGTTGGCCAGAGCCCGCGCATACACGTGATATAGTCACGACATCGGACTCGCGCTGTGCAACCGTCAGAAGCGAGGCAGTCGTTGACGGCGCGAAAATGTCCGTCTTCGTGGCTGTGTTTGTATTCCCAATCAGCGAGGCTTGGCCTGTGAGTGTCTGGAGGATTGCGCTGCGTAGCAGGTAGTACACGCTTGGACTCGTCATAGTTATGCCAGAGACTACGGCAGTCTTGGCTTGACCAGACGTCGTAGTGGTGGTGTTTGTACTGTTGGTGTCGCAAAATGCTGATCCCGAGGGAATTGCAGTACTAGGCCAGTAGAACGCTTCCCACGCTCCTCCTTCGAGATAGCATGGAGGCTGCGACGGTACGATGCCATTGTTGAGAACTGTGCATCCAGGTCCTGCTATCGATCCTGTGGCAGAGGCATTCTGCGACAGGAACGATGTACGCCATTCGTATGCGTCCTTGAGCCTAGTACACAATGCGCCGTAGTCACTAGCGACGGTACAGGTTGGAGATGGCAGTTGATCGAGCTCTGTGGACCATGGTGGCGTATAGTATGTAGCCTCGCCAGTAATCGTGAAGGTGTATGTCTCGGTAACAGTCTGGCATGCTGTCGAGCTTGTCGATGCACGAGGGAATCCGTCACACAATGTCGTTGGAGACGGCAGCGCCGTAGTTTTGCAGTCGAATCTCTCGTTGAGATAGGGAGAGTACGAATAAGATGTGGTCGACCAAGGATTCCAGGTGTAATTTTCGCTGCTCAAAAGCTGGGTATATAGGAACCAAGAGGCTGAGGTATAGCTAGCATGGGCATCCCAGCAACTAACTACACTCTGTGGAATATCCGAGAAATCGGGTGGTAGAGCGGGAGTGTTTGCAGGCGGTATCGGTGGGTGGGTTGGGGCAGGGGCGAGGATGGTACTCGAGGCTCCATTTGAGCTCCATGTAGGGCTTGGAATGGTGTCTGTGTGGAAGTAAGTCATGACCGCAGCCCCGGCATCTGACACATGTCGTGAACATCATCTTACACGCCAGTCCCCGAACTTGAAGAGATGTAGCAATGACCCAGCAAACCTGCAGCACCACAGAAGACATGTTGCTTGCTTTCGATACCAAAAAGTACCACAATCGATCACAGTGCCTTTTTATATGCCACTCAAAAAAAAGACCTACTACCTTCCCCACATGGAAATAATGCTATATGAGCATCACGGGTCAAGCTGAATACCTGCGCTACGCTACCGATATGACCAGCCAATGAAAGACTGAGCAACATGTCCAATACGGTGCTGGCAATCTGTGGGTTTCTATTTCGGGGCTTTGCGCATGCAGCGTCAGCACATTGCATATATTGCGAGATGAAGCGCCAAGCGGCTGAAGCCAGGCCTTGGAAGGTTAGCAAGACGAGTCCGAATGGCGACTGCATGCCTTTTGGTTCCTTGCTTTGGCTGTAGCAACCATCTTCACCCCTCCTGTTCGGCCCGCGAATGTACTTGTTAAACAAGGTCGTTTGGACAAGACACGCGGCCATAGGCGAGCTCCAAGCAATATCCAATGGATTCTTTTGGTAGTTGATCCTCATCTTCACCGAATTGTCGACTTGGTACAAGCAAGGGCTGGCTCAGAAGCAGAAGCCCTGGACCCAGCCGGTGGTTAATAAGCTGCCAAAAGTGGACTTTCTCAATCCAGTGAGTTTCCCCATCGTGTGTCGTACGTCACGGTGAAATCATACCATTTCCTTAAGTGTCTTTCCTAGGTAAGATGATCGAATGGGTACTTGGGTGATGCATTCTTGCGCCATATGTGAGTTGGGATCAAGAAGGCGGAGATGTAGCCCTTAAGCAGACAGTCTGGAAAGCTGGAAAGCAATGGTTAGCAAAGTAGATGTACTTGTCAGATGCCGGCGAATATGTGGCAAGGACTTGGTACCATGCCGTGGGCTGATAGGTTTGGCAAGAATAAGAACATGAATTAAGGCATGCAAATAGCTCCGTCTGAGATGCTACACAGGATGGCAGATCAAAAGGAGATAGACCATGCCCACCATGAGCGGGATATCACATGCGACGTGTTAAAGTATTACCAAGTCATATGGTTAGCTATGAATGTACCAGGCACGTCTGTCATGGCTGGAGTGGTCAGAGGGTATGGATTTGCGTTGTTCAACGTAGTAGACTGCTCAAAAATACAAGGGGTCTTGGCACATACACAATGTACGTCGTACACAAGTATTCGGGCCAAGTCTGGTGCCGAACTCGGGAACGGGCCAGATGCAGCAACTCGTCAGTCGCTCCCCAACCACGCCTAGCGCCACCCCCACTCGCCGCGCAAATTGTTCGCCTCGACGAATAGCACAATGCGCTCGTTGGGTAGAGGCTTAAGCCGAACGGCATCGGCTCAGGTGAGTTTTAGCAGGTGCACTCGACAGTGAATTGCTTTTCTACCCGTTCGACTCATTCTTTCTCTTCTCTCTACTACCACTGGTCCTTTCAGCGACAATGGCCGCTGATGATGCTGCGGACGAGGTACCACGTGGGGAAACTGCACCAAACATACATGCATCAAAGCAGGCGG
Organism: Bipolaris gigantea; assembly: GCA_030558545.1. Taxonomy (NCBI): domain Eukaryota; kingdom Fungi; phylum Ascomycota; class Dothideomycetes; order Pleosporales; family Pleosporaceae; genus Bipolaris; species Bipolaris gigantea. The sequence continues at coordinate 12,259 of JALPSE010000022.1, forward strand.
AGCTACATGGCGATGTCGAAGTCGGTGCCGAGGCAATTGATCTCGATGCAATCGAGAGGGTATATGCGTAAGTACCTTTTTTTGGGGGGGAAATACCGTGCACCCCGGAGATAACGTATACTCACCTCCCGTTTGTAGCAAGCTTGATCGCAGGATACTCCCGGCGTTCTGGCTTCTCTACTTCATGTGCTCGGCGATTCGCTCGAACATTGGACTTGCTCAGACCATGAACCTGGCAGAGGGCCATGACCTCGGATCTGTGCTCGACATGACGCCCAAGCAGGTTTCCACCGGTCTAGCGCTGTTCTACGTGTGCTATGTCATTTTCGATTTGCCTTCGAATCTCATCATGTCGAGGGTCAGTCCGCACGCATGGATGAGTCGCATCGTCACTTGTGTTGGTGTCATTGGCATGTGCTTGACTGCTATGAATGCTGCGTGGAACCTTTAGTAAGCGTCCGCATGGTACTGCCAGGCTGTCTCGTCGCTGACCACGTGCAGTCTACTGCGGTTGTTGCTTGGAATCGTCATTGCAGGCATGTGGCCTGGCATGTCGTACTACCTGACTCTGTTCTACCCCCCGTCCCGAACCGGAAAGCGGATTGGACATTATTTCACAGCTTCCCAGATGTCTGCCGCGGTGGTGGGTCTGGTATCGGCTGGTTTCCAAAAAATGGACGGCCTCGGCGGGCTTGTTGGTTTTCAGTGGATGTTCCTCGTCTATGGCATGGTTGGGTTTCTTGTCGGCGTGTCTCTACTTTGGTGGCTTCCCGACAGGCCGCTGCCTCCTGGTCAAGTCCGCGAGCGAACCGGGTGGATGAGGTGGCTTCCTCAGAGCAAGCCGGCTCTGGAAGGCGAAGACGCGCGTATTCACTACGAGGATCTCACACGCGTCTACAGCCGTGAGCTGTGGAACATGAAGGACCTGTGGAACGTCATCATGGACTGGAGGATCTACCCACTGGTCGTCATGTACTTTGGTGTGGTTGGTGTCGGCAACGGGACGCAGGCATATGCGACTGTCATCATCCGGGGCATCAACCCAAGCCTGACGGGCATCCAGCTCAGTCTGCTTTCTGCGCCCATCTGGATTGTGAGCAGAGTGCCGTCTTGGCAGGAACCATAGGCTGACTGGTGTATAGATGGACCTGATTGCTATATTGGTGGTGACGCCCATGTCGGATCGCTTCCACCAGCACCGGCCAGCATTCTTCAGCGCTGCCGTTCTCGTGCAGATGACGGGGCTACTGGTGGCAACGTTTGCAAGAGGGTGGTCGCGATATGGCGGGGTGCTGCTGATTGGGTTTGGGCTTGGGCCGACAGTGCCCATCTGCATGGCATGGTCCAACGAGATCTTCCAGCCGCGGCATGGAGAGGTGGGAGTGGCTGCAGCCAGCGCCCTGGTGTCTGGACTGGGTAACCTGGGCAGCATCCTGACGACGTATGCGCTGTATTCGGGATGGGCTGCAGATGCCCAGGCGGGACCACACAAGTATCGCAAGAGCAACCTGGTCATGGTGGGCATCCTGTGTGGCAGCATTGTCAGCGCCGGAAGCATGGTGGTGCTGCTGAGGGTATTTGGCAGCGCCAAGGGTAAGCAGGTGAGCAGCGCAAGCTCGACGGGCGAGGGCGAGGCGGCGTATGTGGACGGCGCGGCACGACGTGAAGCGCAGCAGCGGGGCCTGGGACGCTTGCTCTGCTCCCGGTGAGGCAGGGCGTGGAGCCGGCATTCCACAGGTAATCGGTATGCAAGTCAACATGCTGGAGCTGACAGCAGGGTGTGCTAGAGGCTGGAGGCTGGAGGCTGGAGGCTGGAGGCAAGACGCAAGACGCAAGACGCAAGCACAGAATGCCATGCGGCGTGTCCGGGATGCGAAAGTGGAATGCCGTCCCAAGCATAGCAATAAGCATGTTGGCCGTATGTCCCGCATCGGCATGGCAGGCTCGGTAAGGCGTCTCGACCATGTGCATGTCTGTTGCGAGCATCGTCATCCTGCGCCCCCGCCCACTTCCCCATACTTTGCTGCTCCTGTCCTGCCCGTGTCGCTTTGTGTTTCCCTTCTTCGCCCCCCGAGTCTCCTCTGTGCTGCATCCCTCCCCCCGATCCTGCCCAGTGCCCACCATCCCCGGCAATCTGCACTCGGCACCCTGCACTCGGCACCCTGCACCCTGCACCCTGCACCCTCTCCACAACCTCGTCCACGACCGCGTCTGCACGCGGGCGTTTGGGGAAGAAGCCGCATAACCAGTAATTAGATACGAGCGTCGTCACCCTTGCTCAACCCTACATGGTCATGTTTGTCGCAGCGTCGGGTCGGTAGCAGCAAGCGCAAGTCATCACAACACCCGCTCCGCCCTGACGTAAGTTAGTTGGTTCTGCCCGCTCCCCTGCTGCACTGCTGCACTGCACACAATACTGCACCTTGAGCCCTGTACCTGTGTGTCTGCACACTCCCACGCGCTGCTCACAAGCTCTCTTGCTCCCCGTCTTTCTCTCTTTCTCTCTTTCTCTCTTTCTCTCTTTCTCTCTCTCTCTCTCTCTCTCGTTGCCTCTCCCGACCGACGCGCTCCTCTTCGCATGCTTCCGCCCTGCATCGGCACACCTGCTAACCGGATGTTACCTCTATAGTCCCCGCAAACGCAAACCGTCCTCCAGCCCTATCCCCGCAAAAGCCTCTAGCCAGCGCGTCCAAGCACGACCGGCGCCACCATACCACTCGTCTTACCATGTCGGCTGCAATCGATAACGAGGACCTGGAGGAGCTCTCCATCTCCATGCCCGCACAGCGGCGGGGCGCCGCCCAAACCAGCACAACAAAGGCCCAGGACCCCGCCCCGCCGCCGCCGCCTACTGCGCTCGGAACTGCGGTGCACGAAACCAAGAGCAAGGACACAAAGGCGAGCCAGCGTCTCGGCCAGTATACTATTGTCCGTACCCTGGGCGAGGGCTCCTTCGGCAAGGTCAAGCTGGCCACGCACCAGGTCAGCGGCCAAAAGGTCGCCCTCAAGATCATCAATCGCAAGAGGCTCGTCACCAGAGATATGGCCGGCAGGATCGAGCGTGAGATTCAGTATCTGCAGCTGCTGCGCCATCCCCACATCATCAAGCTGTACGTCGTTTGCCTGTAGCCGCGCTTGCCTCATTTCCATGCTCACGTTTGCTCCCCTAGCTACACCGTCATAACCACGCCGACTGAGATCATCATGGTCCTCGAATACGCGGGCGGTGAACTGTTCGACTACATTGTCAACCATGGTAAACTGCAAGAGGCACAGGCCCGAAAGTTCTTCCAGCAGATTGTATGCGCCGTCGAATACTGCCACCGACACAAGATTGTCCATCGAGATTTGAAGCCCGAAAACCTCCTTCTCGACCATGACAGCAATGTCAAAATTGCCGACTTTGGCCTGAGCAACATCATGACGGACGGCAACTTTCTCAAGACCAGCTGTGGCAGCCCCAACTATGCTGCGCCCGAGGTGATTTCCGGCAAGTTGTACGCGGGCCCAGAAGTCGACGTCTGGAGCTGTGGTGTCATCCTCTACGTCTTGCTCGTCGGCCGACTCCCCTTTGACGACGAATATATCCCCACCCTCTTTAAGAAGATTGCCGCGGGCCAGTACAGCACACCCAGCTATCTCTCACCGGGTGCCACCTCGCTGATCAGAAAAATGCTCATGGTCAATCCCGTACACCGCATCACCATTCCCGAGCTTCGGCAAGACCCCTGGTTCACGACAGACCTGCCAGCGTACCTCGAACCGCCCGCACAAGAGTTTTTTGACAGCGGCGCTGACCCCAACAAGGCCATTGATCCCAAGGCTCTTGCACCCTTGGCCGACGCGCCTCGTGTACAGGCGCTGCATGAAAACGTAGTGACAAAGCTTGGAAAGACAATGGGTTATGCGAAGCATGATGTGCAAGATGCCTTGGCACGCGATGAGCCGAGTGCCATTAAAGATGCGTATCTCATTGTCCGAGAGAATGAGATGATGCGGGAGAATCGTAAGCCTGACTCTTCGTACCCCATGGCCCGTAGCTGACTGACTTTTGGTTTTTAGCTTTGTTGACCAACCAGGATGGTATTCCCGTCTGGAATCACCAATCGCCGCCCGCGCACGACAGTTATATGGAAAAGTTTAGGCCACAATCACTGAATGCTGTATCCCGTCCGCAATTCATAACCCCGGCGCCTCCCGACCGTGAGAGGGCTCGCCAAGGATCCAATGCTAGCAGTCAGCTTGCAAGCATTCGCAGCCCGGTCAGCACCATTGCAATTCTCCCGAGTAGTCTTACAGAATACCACAAGGCTTACATGAAGGGCTACCCAAGACACACCAACAAGATTTTGGAAAGCGAGCCTCTCCCACCCACACCTGAACAGACGGAAGAACAACGGCAAATATCGGCTCGAAGACTAAAACCAAACTTCCGTACAATTCCCGAAGCAGGTAGAACAAAGCCGGAGCCCATGACTAGCTTGCCCACCAAGAAGCCACGTGCGACTAAGTGGCAATTCGGTATTCGATCCAGAAACCAGCCTGCAGAAGCTATGCTTGCCATATTCAAGGCATTAAAGGCTATGGGCGCCGACTGGGAAGTACCAAAGATACGCAGAGCCGGCGGTCGAAGTGCCTCTCGCAGCCGGAGCACCTCACGGGCCCCAGAAGACCGCAAGTCCAAATCCAGAAATCACTCACAAGAATCCATCTCTTCACATTCGTCAGACGAAGACCAGGGCTCACGGAAGGGCTCGCCACGCCGCGAGCCGCTCAGTGTACGCAACAATGGCACAAGCGAGCAAGAAGCAAGAGGTCGACAAAAGAAGCACTACAACCAGACAAATGACTGGGGCTACCACGTACCCGAGGATCCCTGGGTTATCCATGCACGCTTCTTAAAGGAGGGCATGTTCCCGCCTGGTGTTGCCCATCCTTCGTCAACCAACTCTTCACGCGTCGATCTTGCCAACGATCCTTCTGGTGCACGAAGACGGAGTTCGACCAACGCCAGCACATCGAGCGCCGGCCACGCAGTCGAAGGCATGACACCGTCAGAGCGCGCAGCTTCGGTGAGTGAGGACCACATGAATCCCGATGAAGCAGTATACATCTACATGTCCATCCAACTTTACAGCATCGACCGCGACTTTTTCGTCGTCGACTTCAAATGCGCAGGCTACGAGCGCCTCGTCACCAATCTCGTGCGTGAGATCAAGGCATCCATTCCACTTTCAGGCTCGCACCAGCCCCCACTGCATCACCAGGACGGCTGGGACGACGAGCAGGGCGTGTGGCGCCGACTAGACGAAAACGAGCCGCTTCCCGAAGACTTGGCCAAGAAACTGAATGAAGGGGGCACCGAGATTCTTCGAGAAAGAACGGAGCTTGTGGGAGCGGGACGCCAGGAAGGCGAGAAGATTGTCACGAGTCCGTTTCCCTTTCTCGACGTTGCAAGTACCCTTATCTTGCAATTGAGCGGCGAGTAGATTTTTTTTTGCACAAGAGAGAGAGAGGGAGGGAGAGAAGAGTGTGTACGTATAAAAGGTGGGCAAGGATGGGATGGATGCACCACCTAGATTCCGGCATTTTGCCCACATGAAGCAGAGAATCCGACCTCTTGCTGGTCGAAATGCAAATCGTTGCACTCATTCCTACCACTTGCAGCGAGTGACGTGTGGAAATACCTTGAATTTCAAACCAACAGCCTACTCATTACATGATGTTCCAGGTGCATTTCCAGAGGGCAGGACATTGTCATATGAATAGTGTCCAAGTTTTTTTTCCCTTTCTCTTCTCCTCGGACGCTCCTTTGATTTATACTTTGCAACTCATGCCGACAAAGCATATGAAACACATGACACGGTACGCGCAACACACATATATACACACATACACACACACACACACACAAAGAGAGAGAGAGAGA